>CM057157.1:32659614-32782913 GCA_029962745.1 Echinometra lucunter
CCAACCTTAAATTTTGTAGGCAAAGATTTTGTCCAATCCTGTGGACCTTTCTCAGCCGAAGTGATCACAAAAGTTGGCAAACAAAAAGTTAAAGGTATGGAATCCTCTTATAGCCCCATATGAAAACTCCAGGGAAGCCCCATCGCCCGCCTAATAAAACCGTTTTGAGGGCCTCCAGTTACAAATATATAACAACCCTGGTACAATTTCTTCCTTGCTGTCTTGTTTGGGGTACTAATGCAGATTGGTTAGGCATGGCTGCCACATGTAACAAGGGTCCCTTGGTTGGGTTTACTTATTCATAGTTATAGCAATTGCACAGGCCATATTTGTAGACAGGGGGCCAGGCCCTACTTCAAGCCAGATCTCCAGTGCTTAGTCTTTGTGTGCAAATATAGCATGGTGATGAAAATTCTAGATTTTCAAACACGAAATGCAGTTGTTGCAAACAAATTTGCCCTTCTGTAGTGTCCATGATAATATATCCAAGCTTCTAAAAGGTTCATTCAGCTTTTTTAACCACCATGAATCTGTTTTTCTTTCACAGGGACCAAACATCATCATCCACCAACCTGATTGAAATCCTTGATAAGATGAATGACTTGGTGTATACCAACACCACCAAAGCAATCAAGGGTCTAGTGGATGCTGTCAAAGCCAGTAAAGATCACTCTCCAGCAGGCGGAGTATGAAATGCTTTCCTTCGTCAGGGAGCATACTTATTCCAAAACTCTGTTCCTCTAAGCAGGGGAACCAGTGTCCATGTGGACAAGACTTCCTAGTCAAGTACAATGCCACAATTCATGGATCACTTGCCATTACGGATTGTGGATGTCAGTACAGTCAAAGAGCTCTGCAGGTACATGTAATGGTGTTGAAAGTTTTTAAACATTTGTAGAAACAGTCTCATATTTGCACTAACCATTCGTAATCTATTTTTTTTCTAAATAAAAGAAACCAAAGAGGCAAATGGCTTATATGATCATATTTTGTTGATCTCTTTAAAAATCCCTCTCCATAGTGAAATAAAGTGGATCCATGATTGTATAGTTTAAAAACACCTTTATGTGTCCTAAGAGTAAAGATTAGCAATTTGCTGTCTCTTGAGCTCCTATCTGTACTGGGCTATAAGTCGGGGTGGCAATACATATTTGGTTTGACCTCCCAAAATAGCAACAAAAAACTGATCGCAAGTCAGTATGAAATCATCCTACAGTTGTAATTTTGATGTCTGTACTTGTTTGTTTGAGGATCTGATAATCAAAGATGACTGGTCATGATTTGTTCTAGTGGCTAGGTACAGTAACTTGGAAAATCAATATGACATCCAAAATGACTACCAAAAGATAAGTCTGTTATTGAGACATTTGGTGGCCAAAGAGCTGTATATAGTCCACATTTTTGATAATCTATTTAATAATCGTTGACACAATTGTGCCATAAATCAGCTTTGGAACAGGGAGGCTTGGAAGAGTGTTAGGTAATGTTAATGGGTGATATACATGCAACACATACAATGTGGCCATCTTTCAGATATTGGTGCCATATTGGAAGCCACTTTGGACGCCATTAGATTTCCAAGTTTCCTGACCATCGTTACACATTCTAAGTTATCACGTATGTCCCTGATATCAGAATGGATTATCATTTACTTGGCTACATACAATAGGGAGAAGTAAATCTTTCTATTCTCTCTTTCTCTCTTTCATTCTTATCAGGAGGTGGTATCCCAAGGAATATGAGGCAGGTTACCAGAAGAAAGCATCTCATAGAGCTATGGGTGATATCAAAGAAAGTTTAGAAGAACTGCGATATTACCAGAGGGCAATCTTCAAGTAACACCAAGTCATGTCTGTTATTACAAACTGTTGAATGACACATTCTGAATATACCTTAGGCTTATCAACAGGCATGCCTTTATATCCTTGGTTCAAATTCAGTGAAATATCCTGTGCTCACATCCAGAAGTAGATGAAATCAGTAACAGAGAGTTGACACCCTTGGTCTTTATATCCTTGGTCCAAATTCAGTCTTTGTCCTGTGCTCACATCCAGAAGTAGATGAAATCAGTAACAGAGAGTTGACACCCTTGGCCTTTTGACTCCTAGCAGACAGTATATACAGCCTTTTCATCATCTCAGATGCTTGTTTCGCAGGACCACAGCAACTTTGCAGGTTGAAAATATTCATGACATTTATTACAGCCAGCCATCCATACCTTTGCAGGGGAGGGTTTGTCTTTGGTACTTTTACTTGGAAAGCCTCCTGCCTATGTTTCATATTTTAAGAACCAATGATGATATCCACTGATGAGAACATTATGCTTTGAATTACCCATTGATCCATATTACCTGGGTATTAAAGTCATTCACATCTGCTGTAGAAACTGAAATCAAAACTGTCTGGAGATTATTTTGGGGCACATTTATGATGGATCTTAATAGGGTAATCTTCATCTTACTGGACTTGCGAGAGAATTCTGCCCCTCCCATTCTAAACAGACTTTTAGCAAGCCATAAAAAAACCAACCAAAAACATAGTAAATATGCCAGTCAGATAATGAATATGGGATACACATTGGGACTTTAGGAAGCCATAAAAACACCAACCAAAAACATAGTAAATATGCCAGTCAGATAACGAATGTGGGATACACATTGGGACTTTAGGAGGGGGAGCTGGCCTTTATTCTATCTGTTGACATTAATGATAATTACATTAGTTGGAACAAAAATTTGGAAGGTAAGATCTTGAGTTATAAGCCATTGCAGGATGTGATGCTCCATTCTACTTAAAAATCAATATCTCATATACAGATAAACTCACACAAGTAAATCAGATTAGACCAAGAAATTAGTTTCGACTTACGTGAATTTAGACTGTTTCACGAAAATCGAATTTTCATCCACTTATGGGTAATTCCACAAAATATGGGACACAGAGCTCAACATTTGAAATCGCACTGTGTCCTGTCAATTCCAAATAAAAATCTGAAATTACTACAGGGTCTTCTTTTTGTTACAAATAAACATTTGAGATGAAAAAATTGCAATTCGACCTTCTTACGGAGAATAACATAAACAAACCGAAATTTGCAAATATGGGACTATGGTCAGGGAAATGTGCTTTAAATGCCTCTTATTCTTATATTTAGTCATTTTTCTCAGATTTTATTTCATCTAATTGATTTCAATGGATTACTTTAACAGATTTTGGGAAGTTGATGAGTGAAACACTAAAATGTGCAAAAACCTATGTTGAATTAAGCATAACGTCAGTTACCAACATGTCTTCAGTAAATTTTTCATGGCACTAAAACAAATTATTCAAATGACTCATTATTTTGCACATCTCTTTCCAGGAACCTAGGTGTAATGTCAAATGAATTACATAATCCCTGCAAGTCTGAGACATGAGATATATAAATTTGATTCTACACAATCATTTTCCATGTCTTTTTTTCGTAAAGTCAGTTACCGACACATTTTCGCTTGCTGTGTGATAAATACAGTTTGAGATAAAAACTGTCCATGTGTTTCTTCCCTATTATCAACTTATATATCTAAAGTAATTAAAAGCCAAAGCAAGTGTCATTCACAAATCTACAATATAAACAATACCACTAGTACTCTATCTTGGTAACGTCAGTTACCGTGGAATTGCCCTTATAAGAAAAAGTCAATTTGTCTTTGCTTCCCTTGTTTTCATGCGGTTCAGATATGAAATTAATCTGTGTCCTGAACTATCATCAAAGTAAACTCAAGCAAAATATTTCTCATAGAAAAGGACATTGCATGTTGCTAATTTGATCACATTCTTCAAATAATTCAACTACCCTGTGAACATGTACATGTACCAGTATGTGACGATCTCTGTGTGTGCATATAACAGAGCATGTTACTCCCGAGAGTTGTGGGGGACAGCTGGCCCAGGCAATGCTTATATGACGATCTCTGTGTGTGCATATAACAGAGCATGTTACTCCCGAGAGTTGTAGGGGACAGCTGGCCCAGGCAATGCTTATATGACGATCTCTGTGTGTGCATATAACAGAGCATGTTACTCCCGAGAGTTGTAGGGGACAGCTGGCCCAGGCAATGCTTATATGACGATCTCTGTGTGTGCATATAACAGAGCATGTTACTCCCGAGAGTTGTAGGGGACAGCTGGCCCAGGCAATGCTTATATGACGATCTCTGTGTGTGCATATAACAGAGCATGTTACTCTCCGAGAGTTGTGGGGGACAGCTGGCCCAGGCAATGCTTATGTGACGATCTCTGTGTGTGCATATAACAGAGCATGTTACTTGCGAGAGTTGTGGGGGACAGCTGGCCCAGGCAATGCTTATGTGACGATCTCTGTGTGTGCATATAACAGAGCATGTTACTTCCCAAGAGTTGTGGGGGACAGCTGGCCCAGGCAATGCTTATATGACGATCTCTGTGTGTGCATATAACAGAGCATGTAACTCCTGAGAGTTGTAGGGGACAGCTGGCTCAGACAATGCTTACTCACGACATGCTGAATGTGGATGTGAAATTGTTTGGCGTTGTGAGTGAGCATACTACATACTGAAACTGTGTCTTCACTCTGAGTGTACATTTAAATTCGACTTAGATGATGAAATTAATAATACCCAATCAGGAAAATGGTTTTTCCCGATTGGGTCTGAATATTCTGTTCGACTTAGCCGAAATTCGACTTGGGAATGTCAGCTTAGTCACACATTTCTCATTAGGAATTAAACAGGAAAAATCAGAAATTTTTGTTGGTTTTGACTTACATGTACGTGAAATTCGACTCATTGTCAATTATGTTTCTGAAACTTAGTGCGAAAATGAAATTCATAGGATTCTACTTTAAGTATTTTTTTTTCCTTCATGATAACTGGAACCTTAGATTACAGTCAACTCTGCCTAAGTCAAATTTCTTAGGACTGAAGAAAATGCTTCGACTTCCAAATGTTTTGTTTATCGGATTTTGCTTATAATCATTTCTAAATTTTAGTATGATGTGTTTATTAGCCTTGTGAATGTAGTACAAGTTTTATTTTGAAGTCAGGCTTCCATTGTGCCCTACAGTGGAATGAAGTTTATTGCTTCTCATGTAGTGTTTTATAGGTATGTAGTACACTCTATATTTTTTATGTCCTTGCCTATCTAAGTTGTGACCTTACAGGGTTCTGAACATAACTTTTCCATGTGATATGTCAGCCTGACATACTGTTCATTTGCTAAGTTCATGAAATTTACTATCTAAACACAAAACAAAAAATAAGTTCCCCCTAAAACATATCCCTGTATTTTTTCGATCAGGAACCTTTGATGAAATCTGAATACAGAATCATGTAGCTACGCTCAGGGTTCTTGCCAGAAAAAAATCCAACATGTCAAGGACATGTGCTGCCACTCCTGAGGATGGGGGTGGGGAGGGGGGGAATTCCCCCTCCTGCACGCTCGCGAACCCCAGGATGGGAGCGTGACCCGAAGCGGAGACTTATAGGGAAGATACTTGCACCACTAGGAGCCCCGAAGCCCTAGATCAGTATATTAATACAAGATATGGGAGAGCAGGAGAGTGGAAATTAAGCTTGTGCATTAACACATATTTTTTTCTACCCATGTACACTTTTACCCATATAGATTGATACATGTGGTACCTGTTCAGAATTTATAAGCAATGTGTCACTGACCACATCAAGTGACCACATCACATTCTCTCCCTCTTTCACTCTCTCTTCCTCTCTCTCTATCTTCCTATCTCTTTCTTTTCCATGTATGACCATGAGGGAATATCCTACTCATATTTTACAGCTTCTTTCAGCCTTCAACCTACATGTATTACCAATACCAACTGAGTTTAAGAGTACACTGTAGCTATTTAATGGGGAGTACACTGGTCTGTCCCTGGATACTTCACAGGCTTAGTGGAAATATATTGCCAAAATGTAAAAAAATATCTGGCACTTGTTTTTATTGTTAAGAATGTATACTCAATTTCTTTTTTTTTTCACCCTTGTCGCCATGCATGTCGGGGCAATTTCACACATAGTTCTACTTTGTCTGAAATCCTGCACACATGGTATTGGAACCATGGGTGTGATGTACTGCCGAGAGCAATGGCTACACTTCTCAGCTACATTTCCTGGAAAATTCAGGGCAAACCCTTCAGTCACGCTTCAGTGAACACAACAAATATGCAAAATTGTCATTTTTGGAAGTTCACAAGCCTCGTGTCATGATTTTGATGCAATGATATCGGAACATACTTTAAGTTTTCTGCGTTTGAAGGCATGCAACATAGATTTTATTCGTTACCAAACATGCCAAATGAATTGTGCACCAAATTTCATGCTTGAGTGAGCAAGAGGTGAAAATGGCAAAAACTACAGTTTTGACATCTTTTGCATGGTGAAATTGATCAAATGTAGAGGAATTCATGTTTTGGAATGGTGTTTGCAACTTTTGCAATTGATACCTATCAATTCACTGTTGAATGAACACATAAAAACAAAATATCACTATGTTGAAATTATTGCCTTATTTCTGTGCACTAAAAATCTTATTGTAACATTTTTAGCATGTCTACATGACCGGTGTACATGTATCAATGATCTCATGGCATTTAATTGAAAGTTCACGCTTTAATGAGCATGTGAGACTGGAAAAGTTCTTCTTTCACCTATCAATCAAAATTCAATTGCTTAATGTGGGTAACCATGATAAGTCTTCTTGGGGAGTTCGTCTGATTTGATTTTTGTCGAAATCCAGACCTCTTACGCTTCAGGGAGCAAATGAGACAAGAAAATTATGCAAATGAGGTGAAAGTTTAGGGCGTTGTCCCTGCTCCGTGCTGCATCGGATAGTTAATTTGGTGTAAAATCCTTTTAGTTAGTGACCTCAGGGAGATATGTGCCAAATTTCATGAAAAAACTCGCAGTAGATTGAATAGTAATCACCGACGAAAATGGGCCAGATTTCATGTTTTATTTCCCCTCCCATTGACACTATGTACAATTAGGGAGCAGAAATTTAACAAAAGTGAAAGTTAGCTTCTTTTCACCGGTGATTGTCGTTCGTTCTACTGGGAGTTATTTCATGAAAATTAGCATATATCTTCCGGAGGTCATTAACTATTAGGATCTTCCACCAAATTAAGTATCCGATGCGGCACGGAGCAGGGATTAACGCCCTAAACTTTTACTCATTTGCATAATTTTCTTGTCTCTTTGGCTCACTGAAATGTAAGAGATGGGGATTTCGATGAAAATCAAATCAGAGGAACTCCCCAAGAAGACTTATGATTAACCACATTAAGCAATTGAATTGTGGTCGACAGGTGAAAAAAGAGCTCTTCGAGTCCCACGTGCTCATTGAAGCGTGAACTTTCAATTGAATGCCATGAGATCATTGATACATATACACCGGTCATATAAACATGCTGAATATGTTATCAATAAGATATTTAGTGTACAAAAATAAGGCAATAATTTCAACATGGTGATATTTTGTCTTTATTATGTGCTCATTCAACCGTGAATTGATGTATCAATCGCAAAAGTTACAACCACCCTTCCAAAGCATAAATTCATTCGCATTAATTCAAATTCACCACGCAAAAGATGTCAAAACTGCAGTTTTTGCCATTTTCACCTCTTGCTCACTCAAGCATGAAATTTGGTGTACAACTCATTTGGCATGTTTGGTAACGAATAAAATTTATGTTGCATGCCTTCAAATGCAGAAAACTTAAAGTATGTTCCGATATCACTGCATCAAAGTCATGACACGGGGCTTGTGAACTTTAAAAAATGACAATTTGCATATTTGTCGTGTTCACTGAAGCGTGACTGAAGGGTTTGCCCTGAATTTCCCAGGAAATCTAGCTGAGAAGTGTAGCAACATGATTCTGTATTCAGATTTCATCAAAGGTTCCTGATCGAAAAAATACAGGGATATGTTTCAGGGGGAACTTATTTTTTGTTTGTGTTTAGTAGTCATTGTAGCTTTCTTGTATATTTTCAACTATCACTGTTCCTTAACTTACAATAAAACCAACAACATTCAAAAACACATGGAAAATGTAGCTCAAATGCAGCTCAAATATTACCCCTAAATTGCTCGAATACATGTACTTGTCAATGCTGGAATTGGTTACCATTGCTGGAATGAGTTGACAATGCTGCAGCATATGTATTATAAGAAAATCAAAATCGTTTCTGATTTTTCTCAAGACTGGGCCCTTCCAGGTCTTGGTTGACAAATACTGCTTAGGAATTTTATAATTAAATTTACATTTTGGGTAAGAAAAGTTTTTTCTTTCATTCAGGATGTAAAACAAATGCACTCATTTACATGTACATGTATACATGTATGGTATGCAGAAATAACAGAATGACAATTTCAAAATTGACTATTGCATGTTCATTAACCTTCACTGTTGGTAAATTGAGTGGCACTGCCACTTTAGGGGCTATTGAACCCATGTCATACTCTTTTATTTAAGGGATTATTGAACCATTGTCATGCTCATTTATCTTCTTGCTTTCATGTGAAAGTACTATTTGACGTTGTTGCAAATTAGTTAAAATCCCTAATGATTTCCACCATCAGCAAAATCTTGCTTCACACAAACTGTAGGGCTAACTTTCAACATACATGTATTTCGAGAATTTGAATAGCAATAAAGGATGGTAAGAATGCGGTTCCCTTCATAAAAACATGATCTTTTTATTTTAAATACCGGTACTTCATCTTTTTGGCAAGATTGATGTTTCCAGGCATATGCTACATGTGGTTACAACTTTCTTAATGAATTCGTAGCAGTACAGTAATAATTCTCTAAATATTTCCTGTGCATGTGTTTGAAGTACAACAGCATTAATAAATCAAATGCTTGACATCTTGAAAGTTCGCTATTCTCCCTGTTCATCATGAAATATAGAAGTGAGATATTTGCAGTACATACCTTGAAATTTAATGTATGGGTGTACCAAGTATTCAGTCAATGATTTCACTTTACTACAATGTCTGAGATTTTTGATCACCAAGTATTGAACATGATACAGTGATACCTTGATGTGAGAATTTAGATAAAACAAGATTCCAGTATATCAGTACCAGAAAGAAGTGTATCTTTGTATTCATTTTCTTTTGTCATGATAGAAGAGAGTAATTTTCATGGTTTCAATGTCTATTGCAGACAGTTTCCTGCCATTTAACTTTACATGTACTTTTCAGGATCTAGAATTCTCGCTATGTTGATTCCTTTTTCCTTTCCGTTTTTCAACTTTTCTTTGTCCCACCTTCCAGAAAAGAAAAAAACCCAAACAAACCACCTTTTCATAAAAATATATAATGGAGTTAAAGTGAGGTTTTTAAGGGCACTTTGACTTCTTAGAAATCTTTTTTTTTTCTTTCTTCTTCGAAGGATTTCATATCATTGTTTAATCCCTTATGCCTAGTTTTTGTCTAGCCTGTGTAGCAAGAACGAGATATAGATGCCGCTTTTCCAACGGAGACGGCGTCAACTTTTTAAGAAATACTCTCATTCCAAATGCATTTATTCAATTTTCATGAAACTGGTACACATGGCTTATCAAGTATCAAAGATCATGTAGAACAAATTTCAGGTCACGGAGTCAAGGTCAAAGGTCATTTGAGGTCCATAAACTTAAATTATGTTGCAAAACTTAACTACAAGGTTAAGTTTCTGGTTAAAAGTATTTGTTCTAATTTTATGAAACTTGTCCACATGGGTTATTGTCACAAAGTGACCAGGAATTTAAATCAGGGAACAGCAATTACTACCAGACCCAAAGGAACAATAGTCTCTTAGGGCAGAGTGCACGTATTGAATGGGAGAGTTATGTGAGTGATGTGTGCTGGACAGTGATACCTTGTGCAATGAGCTATGCAGAGCTGAGCAAGTATGCTTGGTGTATGTTACATGAGTTAGCTACTGGGCAGAGCAACTTTAGCATTGGTCAAGGCTGTGTGCTGAGTGAGTGTGAGAGGAGATAGGATGCGTAGCAATTAACTTCATATCTTGGTGCCATCTTCTATGAAAATCTGGGCAAAGCAGGCCAGGAGAAGACTCCTCTACAGCTCCCATCATGATTTTGAGACCAGTAAGTTATATTTTTTGCAGTAGTTTTCCATGACTTATCCTATTTTCCTGCATATAGTGTAATGCCACAAATTAAGGCATGGCACAGGAATCAAAACTCATTTGCATAATGGAAGACACAGGGTTCTAGCATTTTAGCAGAAAACCAATGAAATGAATTATTTAATTAGTAAACTACATCTGTGCCATGAATCTTTGTATTTTCATTAGACAGAAAGAAGTTAAGATATTAAATTTTGGTGATATTTTGTGTAGAATAAATTGTGTGGCTAAAATATTGCTCAAATAAGCTAATAGATAATTGATATTTTTCTGTGGCACATTGGAGAAAAGAAGAGATTTAATTTTGTAATTTAGTGTGCATTTAGTTGAAAATATAGTAAAAGGAATATTTTTTTTATATAGATATTTGGACTGCTAAAAGAAGATGAATTATGTATAGAGCTTTGATAGCGAAGAAATGTTTGCATTATATTGATCATGAAATTTAGTGATTATTTATTTTTGTTGTTGAGATATTGACCTGAATCAGTATTTGGACATCTATATGTGATAGGAGTGTGCAAGAAGACATGAATATTGCTTTTCTGATTCATTTTTGATACTTCAGTAATCTTTCTTATACATGCAAGAAGCAGTCTTTTGGAAAGGTTTCATGAATGTATATGTTTATGTTTAGAATTATTGGGTAAACCTGTATGCTGTGACTCGTAGGTTGTATATATGTTAACAGCAGACAGGCAGCTGGGTTCCAGGACATATCTTGTCCTATACCACTGAGATGGGATCCTTCGTCTACTAGACGAGCTACATGTAACGTCACTGAGTTCGACAGAGCGTCGATGATGACTACGTCGATGACATCGAGCCTGAAAGCAACTGTTATCTCGAGCACCCATGATCATTCTGTCACAAGTCTACGTGCGGTTCGCTATAAAGACTCACCTGAAGCACAGAGCGATAGAATGTAAAGGCTATCCATAGGGTTGAGAACAGTCGCGAACACATAATTTACAGTTTATCAAATAGTCTGCAGAGATTGCACGTGCTATGTAAACCCAAGTATTTTGATCAGTTGAGCTCAAGTTTTGTATTTTTGGATATTTGCAGTACTGCCTTACCAAAAAGGGGTAATTTTATTTCTTACAGAAGAAATGGAAAGATTTGTTAACCTTTTGTATTTATATAGTCAATATTTCCTTTTATGATGTGAAAGTCATTTGTCACTGGAATACATCATATTGAATGAGTAATGTAAAGCTATTTCATTGACATATGAAATGAATATATTGTTGAAGTATGTAGGTTGAATTTATGAGATTATACTCAATGTGAATATTAAAGAGTTGAAGAAAAGGAGAAACATTAAAAACACATAACAAGAGTTGATTAAATATAATTACAATGAATCTCAAGTAATTTTTTCTTTGTGTGTATTCCTAACCAACAATCCTATATCACAGAATAGTACTTATTGCCAGACTTTGCAAAACAGTGTATTGATCTGACAGTTATCAAGTAAGACAAATCATTTGGAATGAATTTCAGGTAACACAGTTTAGATCAAATGTCATTTGAGATAAATAAACTTGAATTACGTTTCAAAAACTGAAACATGAGGTTATATTTTTAAATTGTTACCTTTACTTTTAAAGCATTTGTTAGAATTCCATGAAACCAATGGAATCGGATATCAAGTAATACAAATCATGTGGTATAAATTTCAGGTAAAAAATCAATGTCAAAGGTTATTTGAAGTCATTTACCATGAATTGAGTTGCAAAAGCTTTACCTTCATTGTAAGCATTAAGGTTACGTTGTATTCATTGAAATTTCATGAAGCTTCTTGAAAGGGGTTTCCAGGTATAACAAATCATTTAGAATCAATTTCACGTCACAAAGTCTTTGTCAGGGGTAGCCCCCTTCATGTGCTCCCAAAACAATTTTCACTAAATAGGAATGCTGTCATGGCAATTTGCGTGATGTAGGCGAGACTGCCAAGAGCGTTTCACTTGTCTTATTGGCCTTCCCCTTCCCCCAATCTTGGCTGCTACATGACTGATTGCCACAGAATCATGTCAAGAACATGAACCCATCATATGGAAATTATATGTGTAATTACACAATGATTGATAATAAAGTAATGAAAGGCCTATGGAATGAAATATTGTTGCAAGAAGTTCTGTATTTGTTTTAAAACTTGGTATAAAAAATGTATAAGACTTGAAAATAGAAGAAAGTAGCATTATGTGAAGGTTAAATGGCATGGCAAAATTTGTCAGGGGGGAGGGGGACTATGCCCGCTTCTTCCTTGAACCCATTCGTGACAGAGGTCCACATTTTGTGGTTTGACCTAATAACTTTTGATGCAGAGCCCTAAAAATTATACCCAATACATGAGCAGAAAGAGTAAAAAATTCTACACAAACTGTGCCCATTTTGGTTGCATCAATATTCGGTGTCTGATGCTGAAAATTTTTTAAAGGAAAATAAGCATTAAAATCCTTAAATTGACAATGTGATGGAAAGTTTAAAATCACCGTTTTCCCATGCAAATTGGCAACTTTTTGACTTATAATTTCTGTCAATTTATATTCATTTCAAATACATGACATTTTATAAGGAAAATGTAGCAATAAAATAAATGTTGGTGTTGCCAATTTGAAGAATAAAAGCTGATCAAATTAGGCTTTAAATAATTCCTGTCACGAATGGGTTAAGGTTTAGAGCAGTACAGCCAGCAGCTTGGAGACAAAACTTGAATATTCCTAGTATGGATAAGAAAGAATTCCAGTACATTACATACAAACTGGACAGCATTCATAACTGATGTTAAAATTTTTTATTCAAGCTTTGATAATGAAGTTATCACTTTACCCTTTAAAAATGTCTTCTGAACATGCATACTGTAAGAAGATTTTGCTAATGTGATAAATCTATCTGTACAATATGAAAATTTTAAAAATGCCAAAACTGTATGGTACTTAAATGGTTTTTAATTTAAGCGCTACCTGGTACAGGATACTTAACATTTAGATTTTGATGGAGTTCATAATCACAAAGGTAATCTGTGCAATTTGGTCCAAAATCTAAGTGCTGAGCTTATAGACCAATCCCACAACACAAGAGGGCAGCAGACTGTTCAACACAGTTCGACATACTGCGGTGGGCGCTCCAACTTTTATAGTACACAAGTCAATAGCGCGTTATGTACATTTGTTCGATTTTTTGTCTATTTTGACCAATATATGCAGATTTCTTTTAATATTTGCAATGAGAAATTATCAGGGAAGTTCAGGTCGCAGCTGTGCGGTGCTCAAATGCCACAGAATTGGAGAAAGTTTAAAAATTGGAAGCTAACTGAGTGCGAAATTCACTCGCTTTTGACTCACGAAACCTGTTTGTGTGAGAAGCCGTACTCCCTACACAGGTTTCCGTAAGCAATGTGAAGGAATTCATCGCCAGTGGGTAAAAACATCAACAGAAAGGACTTTGAAGTCAAGAAACATTATCATTATGTACTTTGGTGTAAAATTTAATAAGTGAAAACATGACTTTGTAAACAGGGTAAGCTTGAGGGCTCCTGTTTACTACGGCTTCTATGCTGCAATTGAACTTTTACTGACAAAACTAAGTTGAAAAACCATTGAAATACAAAAAAAACATACCTTCATCTGTCAGATATAGCCATTGTCTTACCTCATCTACCCATGTATCCATGCTTTATTTTATTGATCTAGAATAAAGTAAATGGAACAATATCACTTATCAGGGCATATCTCATATCTTACTTCATTTTGTACACACAGCCAATCACGGTCAGCGCGCTTGCCCACTGCAGCAATGGCGTCGCCGATAGAGGGCCAAATATATAAACTGAAGGTGAAATTGGTCTATACATAATTCTATTTTACCCTTTATTGCAATCTCTAAATGACTCATCTTATCAAAAGAAACTATCAACTTCATAGTAGTACACAATATTTGTATGAAATCTATCTAGAGTGATGAATGATATCACTGAAGTCTGAAGAATTTAGTATTATTTGATGTAATTTTTCCACTATAACTTGGTATACAGTGTACTTCCAGTTTATGATTTTAAGAATCAACGCCAAAGATTCATGGCGCATTTCATAATGTGACATGAATTTCTATTTACATAATGTGTCTCAGCTACTTTTATACATGTACTTCAGCTTATACATGTGTGTAAGCCTCCAAACCCTTAAGTCTCAACAGTCATGCAGTGCTTTGTATGATCTAATATGACTAATTTCCTTGCTATACTAAACAGACTGAAAGACATGAGCGATTAAGAACATCTTCAACACAAAGCAAAACTACTTATCTGCAAAATACAGTGGAAACTTAATTATTATTATTATTGGTTTGGCCTCATCTGTGCCTGGGAGGGGAAAAGCGAATTGAATCACTGTAACCCTGAGGTCTCTCCTCCCGATATCACTGATTGCGGCCGTAAGATGGCAAAACAACGTATGTCGAATTTTTAGCAAAATTGACTTTTTGTCGTATTTGGGTATGTACAAGTATAATCGAACCAAACACCATCACAGATGGATGAACAATCTGCAAACATGATGCCTCTGGCAGAGGCATAGAAAAAACTTGCTATAAATTTCAATAAAGGAAAGAAAATAAAGAAGTGGACAGAAAGATTAACTATGAACACATAGATAATTACTACTTATTATGCTACAGCTGTTACAAATCTTGCTAGCAATATAAGTGAGCACAGCACTGAAAAGAACCATGTATGTACAATGTAAAAATTGAAGTCTTTACAATACATACTTGCAAGTAGATTTCTTTCCTCTTTTTTGAGAAATAGAAGAAACTTTACATTTCACATTGGTTCTACATGAAAACATCCCATACATGTATGGTACATGTACTTTAAGGAAAGACCCATGTACATTTGAATGATTTCAATTATTGAAAAAAAAAATGGTTACATCGCATTCAAAATTTTTTTTTAATGGAGAAAACAAACAAAACGAAGGGATTTTCACCATGACACAGATAAATTTGCAGAGTAAGGAAGTGCCTGATATATACAGCGCAAAGAAGGAACTTGTACTAACATGAAGCATACTAGTGTCACTGCCTATGTGTCTTATCTGTTTATGATTCTTTGATAGTTCATACAAAACAGTGTGTTACAAGAGATGGTAGGCATGATGGACTTTTCTCAAATAACATATGCTAATTTTTTTTTCTTCCAACGTAAGAGCAGATGGTTAGAGAAGATACATGTAGATATGTAGATATAGACTTCCCTGACATGTTTTGTGCAGTAGTCCTTGGATTATACAATTAACAGGCACTAGCATGAAAAAAGCCATCTCTTTGGAGTGGCCAGTTTTTCATTCTTCCCATTACAGACCTTTACAGACAGGTTTGATTAGTATCATTGTTGTTCTGGAAGATCAAAGTCTTTGTAATTCAAGAGGGGGGGGGGGGGGGGGGGGTTGGTTTCAGAGGTGTAGTACAGCACATGACAATCAGCTCTCTATCTCACTTTGAGTGTTCAGAATGGTTTCAGATAAAGATGCAGTATAAAAATCAATCCTTACAGACGTCTACAGACTATATAACCTCACATTTGATTCCCCATATGTGATGTGGTTGTTTAGCTGAGTATGTTGGCCTAGCAATGGATGAGAATGGAGAGGAATTGAAGGAGATCTTTGGCATCTGGACTCTCAGTCGTTCCTGCTCCCTAGGCTGCATTACACCAAATACATCCAAGGCTTTCAAGGTTGAGATATCAATCATTGATCTGAGAAAGAACAATCAGATAATGAGTCTAAGAAATGAATTTAAAAAAATTCATGAATACAGGTACATTCTCATATAAATGAAGATATAGATGATGCAGCCAGATTTGAGATGAATGAATGTGTGTCTGCATCTTGTAATGGTCATTCAAAAGCCTAGCCACTGAATTATTAACAATATAGGTACAGTGCAATAGGAGCAGCAGAGATGTCCCTGTATAATATCACAATGGGTAATTATAATGGCATTATCATGATATCTATCAACACTCCATTCACTTTCAAAATGCCGAGTAAAAGTTCTGTGCACCTCACATATTTCTACCAGATGAATCCCCCAAAATGTTTGAGACAAAATTTCATAATGCTGTGTAGAAGTTGTGTACACATACCTCACATAATTCTACCACATGAAACAACCAAAAAAAAAATCAAATCAAAATCATCAAGAAATGAACGCAAAGAAGCATTTAATTGTGATTTTGAATAAATTTGCATAAATTAATATGAATAATGTCCGAGGCAAAATTTCAAAATTGCAGAAGTTCTTTGTACCTCATGTAATTCTGCGAGATGAAAAAAAAAAAAAATCAAAATTAGTCAACAAAGAAGCATTTTTTATGTGATTGTGAATAAATTTGTTTAAATTAGCATGAAGTAGCATAAATTAGCATATTTTATAAATTTTACAATTGTGTGTAGAAGTTTCAAATCCTGTATAGTCCTATCTTATAAAGTAAACAAAATTAAAAATGGACGAGAAATGAAAAGGAACAAGAATTTTGAAATTGTGGACGGACGACGGGCACCACGCAACAGCTCATCTGGCCCATTTAGGCCAGATGAGCTAATGGATGATCGATCAATAAATCAGTTAATCAGACCACAAGCTGATATAATTTGATGACTTACACAAGGGCATAGGAAGGTATGTCATAGCATCGACTGAGTGCTATGTGTTGAAGGCAAGGAAGGTTCTGCACTACTGCTGATATAGCTTCATAAGTTAATGATGTGCTGTCACTTAGATCTAATTCCTCTAAGTCATGACATCTTGTTACAACTGTCACCACATCTGTCAAGAAAATGGAAGAAAATAATTGAAAGGGATGTTATCCCAAAGTTAATGTAAAATTTAACCCTATTTTGCAATTACTTATGGCTACACTAAAAAAATCAGCATTTTAGTTATTTTTACTTCTCTCTACATGGAAGTAATCTTTAACAACATTTAAAACTCATGTACAGTTTTGGTAGCAAAGAGAAAACTGGTATGAAAGTGATTAAATATAGTCTCACATTTATAGTCTGCCTTGTATAAAAAGATACATGTATGATATTATGTAATATTCCATTCATGATTTCCGTTGAATTCCAGTGTAAATATTGAAATGAATGCAATGAAATGATTACATTGTGCCCTTGACCCTTGCATCCTGACCTCTCTCCTGGCTCGATGGTCACAGTGCCTCATACACTTGTAACGTAAACAGAACTTTCCTTGGTTGTATATGCATTCAGGCCTGTGAGACTTTATGTCCCGACTCTGGTGGCCTGGGATTAGAATTTGTTTGCCTCTCATTTGTTTAATATTTATCTTGAGGAGGAAAAAAGCTTTAGAGCATCTTAGTTTTGCCTTTATATTGCTGAACAGCAAAAAAAAAAAAAAAACAAAACAAAAAAAAACTAACAAAAAAAAAAAACAGACAAAAAACAACAACAAGAAAAAAGAAATGTGACAAATAGTTTCTGATGGCCTACCAAAACTGTATATAACCTTTAAGTTGAATAAACCTGAGTGCATCTTATCTGTATAAACTGAAAAAAGAGCTCCCTTCAGATGATTTAATATCTATTTATTTTTACATAATTATTCACAAGTTTGGGTCAGGGTATTGTGTTAATAATCTCTTACTCACTGTGTGGCGGCTTGAGGATATAAAGTGCTGAAATATTTCCCCCACTCACAGCACAATTATGATGAAAAGACAAGCAAGCATGCAAGGAATTAATCAGTGTCATTGGTGATAACTTGTGCCTGATTTTCACATTCGGCCTTAATTCAAATTTTTCTGAGCGGAAATATGTCATCAAACATTTGTATGACACATATTCCCTGGCAACAATTGTTCCATGATCACCTAACTAGATCCTAAACTTAGGGAATTTCTCATTTTAACCAGTATCAAACACTACTTAACCCTAACCCTAAACCTAACCTAAAGTCCAAATTGCATCCCTATACCTAACCCTATAACCTGTACAAAATGACCCGTGGTGCAACTGTCACCAGGCAAACACCAATGACACAATGAGTATGGTTACCTTGGTTTTGTAGTTTCTCTCTGTACCCACTGAGATTGAGATGTTTGAGTTGTGTTGGGAGAACAGTGATTACTTCCTTCAAGATACTACCACTCAAATTCAACCAAGAAAGATTGAGACTCTTCAACCTGATTAGACAAAACAATATCCAAGTTCTTTAATTAATTACTGCATGCACCAAGTTGGACACTAAGTCAGAAATAAGACAGGTTAGGGTCTATATGGAAAATGTACATAATGACCTCTGACCTTTGACCTTATGACTTTAAAATCTAATCAGATTATTGTCACTCCCATATGCATACATGAGCCATGTTTGAAGTTGATCCGTCAAATGGTTATTGCGAGAACGAGTCATTTTAATAAAATCTCATTCACATCCTATCGATCTAATCAAAGACAAAATATATTTTTCTCTTATTCTTAACTCCCTGATTTTATTAGAAAATTGTTTTTAAATTCATATAATCAGGAGTTTTGATGTGTTGTTACAATTTAGGAGTGTCACTGATATATGTACACACTGTCAGCGAGCTAGCTTTGCTGGTAATGCAGGTGATAGATTAGAGAGAGATTACGAGATCGTACCAAAATTCAATGAAAAACTATGAAAATACAACGGAAGAGACAATAACCAGATACAAGGAGATGCTTTGCTTGGACAAATGATTTAATAGCTTCCCGAGGAATGACAGCAAAATAGTTCTATTCAAGGATTACTAGCACGAATCAACAAGATCAATTTCTCTTCTATAATGCTTCTAATGTAGACGTAACATAAACGTAAACTCAACAGTAATGGCAGTGTTTTGATTAACCATATGCTGAGCAAATCCTCGTATATGATTATTTTTTCTGTCATTTCTTGGGTGACATCTGAACTGTTTGTTGAGATAAAGTACAGTGGAACCTTGTTATAAAGAACACTGTTATAACCAACTCTTGTTATAACAAGGTAATTTTACCGATCCCACTTCTTTGTATTTTATTGTTTTTTAGCCCTGATATAACAAGATTTTGATATAAAGAGGTAATTTCCTTGGTCCCAAGGAGTTTGTTATAATGAGGTTCACCTGTATATCGTTGAGGGGTTATCAAGATATTATTGCCTCTTATGTATTTTTAAAAATAATTTTAATGTCATCGTCGTACAATCTCGCAATACACATTTGGGGTCCCCCCCCCTGCATTACGAGCACAGCCAGCTCACTGATGCTGTATACAGTCAGTGACAATCCCAAATTCCAACAGCGCATCAAAACTTGTGATTATAAAAATATGTCAATTTTGCTATAAAACCAGGGGGTATAGAATAAGAGAAAGTCTTCCAAAAATTATTAGATCGGTAGGATGTGAATGAGATTTTTTTATAGTAAGCCCTTTTATCATTTTAACATGACTGTTATTGAACGAGGCTATTTAAAAAAAATTATTCATCAAACAAAATGGCGGCTCACATAAACTCTTTCTAATCTATCACCGGATTTCGACATAAAGAGGCAAGATATGGCATTTATCATCACCTATTAATCGGATGGATACAACTTCATATATTAGGAAGGGAATTCATAATTCCTTGATATTATTTAGCAGCTATAAATCTGACAATTTAAGCATTTTTTAGCCTTTAGGGACATTTAGGTCATGTGTTTTCTGTGTCATCATTTTCAGGAAAATCAGGTTCCCGTCGGAAATTTGGACGGGTACCAGACTTTCAAAATATCTGAAATGCCCAGCCAGGCTACTTTTGACCTACATATCCCCAAATCTTATCAGATTGTCTTCCTATGGTGACACATACTGGGACTAAGTTTAAGGTTCATGCCTCAAACGGTTCTTGAGATATCGCATTAATGAAAAAGCAAGACTGACGGATGGACAGACAACACAAAAAGACATTATGCCGACGGAACCATTATTGATGGGTGGAGGCATAATAAAATAATTGTACTAATAGGTTCATGGTCATACTATTCCTCTGTGAGTATGTGCAAGTGACTTACCCTGATGCTGATTTGATGAGTGTTGTGAGTGCTTCAGGTTGGGTTAGACAACACATGGCAAGATCTAGGACCTCAAGGACAGTACAACGGTCTGCAAGGGTGAGCAATGTATCTCCATCAAGCTGGCAACTCTCTAGACTCAGTTTGCGGAGGGTGTAACATCTACCCAGGATGGCTTGGATGTTAGCTGGGTTATCATTGATACATGCTGAAAGATCTAAGGATTCCAGTTGTAAGGGGTTTTCATCACGGGTAGGGAGAGATCTAAAATAATAAAGACATGAATATTGAGTGAGAAGAGGTTTTTGTTTTGTTATTGCCTTTGTAATAATGAAAATGCTATATCATACTTGCCAACATTTGAAATCTAAAAAGAGGGACAAATTTGGCCGAGGGTCCAGGGGGCCGCTTAGGCACCCGACTTGGTTCAGGGGCAGCGCCCCAATGGGGGTCTCAAGGGGGCAACGCCCCCTTGAAGCTGAAAGAAAAATAGCACTATGGAGGGCCATTAGATGCTTAAAATGATACCAGAATCACGTAATATATATTAATAGACACTCTACACACATGGAGAAACAACTTATCAAGGACCACTGGAGACCTGAAATCTTCCAGCATCTCCAAAGTTGATTTCCAACAACATAATACCTGTAGAAGAAAAATTATACAAGTGTCAGCAATATTGCATGATCTGCTACACCCGACTGGTGTTGAGAAAATGCTTTAGATTTTGGATTTGATTTTTACTTTTCTTTTTTTTAGAAATCTAATAACAAATACATGTATGTACTTCAAATTTGTGCACAACAGAATGGAAATCTCTTGTTTAATTAATAGATTACTCAATTCAGATTTCAAAAAAATTTATGAGTAAATATGCTGCAAAGGAAAAGTATCAACATGAAATTAGTATTTTGCATATACATATAATCCTTTAATTTAGAAGACACTCTACATGTATACTGAAAAACATGTGACTAAACTATGCAGCTCAATGCAAGATCCGCCTTTTCATTGTTGATGTGTTTTTTCTTCTCGGCGTGCCTTCTTATATCATTAGCTCCTCCACTTGAGATTTTTATGTCCTGCCGGCAACACATGCAAAATGCAAATTCAACGCCTTTCGTGCTTGGCTTTATGAAAGGAAATCGTTGTTTGTACTCCTCTTTAAATTTCTGCAACGGTTTTCCACTCATTTTGATCAAATCCTCTCCAGTTTTGCGAAATAATCCCGTTAAATCCACGATCGTCACATACCCCGTGCACAGCTCAGCAAGCGTTAATACATGTCCCACATATAGAGATCGGTGTTGTGCATACATGCATTGTGCACATGGGCACTCCGCATCGCATGCGAACAAACCACGTTTTCGCAGTCACATGCGTACACCCAGTCACACAGCGGAAAATCGACTTGGGAGAGCGATCGAAACTTGACATACCGTACATGTACCATCGGTCAGTTTCGTTGGTGGGACTGTAACATTACGTGTATCGATAGCTCAAACCCGGAAGTCATAGACAATACTGTACATTTCGTATATATAGAACACGCGCAAACACTTTTTTCTCTTTTTTTCCTTATTGATTTATTTTTTTTGTCTAGGTTCAAAAATCGGAATGTTCCTATTTTACTGCTCTAAAAAGTTTTAAAAACGGGACAATTCCGATAAAAACGGGACAGTTGGCAAGTATGCTATATACATGCATGGGTCAACTGCATGCAGGCTAGGGAGTGACTAACTCGGGTCCAAAAATCACATTAGGCCTAATCAACAGCAAACTTTGCATATGCTTTTTCCTTTAGTTCTTCATGGCTGTACAAACTGATCACATATTGCAGGTATATGGGGGCAGTCATGTATAATCATTTATAGAGTACCTACATAAAGAGAGTAGCGACAACCCAAGATTTGAACGCCATTTTGTTTCCCTGTTACGCAACATTTCTATTCAATACCGATAAGCAAACGGGTGTTCGAAATAGAAAGAATTAGAACGCCATTTTGTTTCCCAAGAAGTAGGACGTCTATGTCGCTACTCTCTTTATGTAGGTACTCTAATCATTTACATAGAATGGATGGACAAACAAACTGACATAATTCTGTGCTAGGATGTCAAGTTGTTTGTAAATGTATATCCATTCTAAAAACATGATGGTGGGGGGGGGGGATGAAAGCCCCCCCCCCCCCCCCCCAATATCTTGGCTGCAATATGATTAATTGCCGTGAAATTTTGCATGGACCCTGGAAATCATTTAAAAAACCCAAATCCAGCATTATTTTTTTGTAAATCTTTATTTGTTTTCATTGAATATAATTTATACAATAATATGCATAGATACAGTTTGAGTGATAATCAAGCAATGAAAGGCCTAGGAGGTGAAATTTCTATGCAGGAAGTTCTTTGTAAACATAACATTCTTATAAAAGAAAAACAAATTAAAAAGTTATTTTGATTCTTACATGTATGTACTGTATTGTTTTATGAATTTCTTATGTATTTCTTTTTTTCAAATTTAAATTCTTTATTATTTTTTGTAAGTTTGCTGTTTCGGGGTGTTATCTGGACCACTATTTAGTTACAACAGATGATAGTAACAGCTTAAAGAAGAAATTGTAGGTGATAATCAAGAAATATAAGGAAATGCAGTTTCTCCATTTTGGGGCTGACATGAGGTCACGAAAGGTCATGTGAATTGGTAACAGTAAAACCAATTTTTCGTAAACTTGCTGTAAAAAATCCCTGCAACATTTTTCGTGTACAAGTCAATGGGGTATGAGGCGACAAAAAAATGATGCCGAGGCAGGAGAATTTTTTTGCTGCTTGGCTGCAAAAAGCTGTGGACCAATCAAATTCTTAAAAAGTTAGCGCAACTTTTGGCATAACTCTCTTTTATTTGAGAGCTGACGCATTAATATGCATCCATTATCATAAGTGGAATGGTTTGTCACACCATATCTTAACATGATGCAGGGATTCGTTACAGGGTTTTGTTGCCTCGTATCTAAACTTAGGGTTAAGGGTAATTATTTACCTGTCAAGATCAGTAACTTCCATTGCATTCTCCTCAAGGTCAGCGTCAAAGACAGGTCCATTAATGGTAGAGCGAGAGAGTTTAGTATGGATCATACCTCTTTGTAGAATCAATCCAAGAACACCAGGTATGAAGTTACGTGATGAAAGGTCCATCCTTCTCCATAGCTCTTCATCATAGCTATAGATCACAAATTGATACATATAAAACAAGTGTAATGTGGTCAAACCTTCAAAGCATCAGATTCTAAAATAACCAAGCAAATGATGGATTACATTTTGTTTCTGTACATAATATTTAACTAATGCACATTAAACAAATTTGTAAAAACATCATGTGTTTGAAAGTGCTGAAAGCGTACTATGACCAGCTTCGCAAAAGATTAATCTAAACTACTAACAAAAGTGCTAAGCAGTTTCTAAGTATGTTCTCACTGTTTCAAATTAACGATCAATTATTAATTATCAATCTTAGTCATTCTCAATCTGTTATTCAGTGTGAACCTGCCCGATTATCCTTTTGGAACACTAGAAACAAAATACATGATCTTTACTCTCCCTACTCTCCCATCCAAACTGAATATTCATAACTCACTGAACATGAATATGCATGGTTTATTTATAAAGGCCCTGTCCCATACTACCATTTAACGATTCCGTCTGTCTGTGTCTAAATATTTATGTCAGACGGTGTCAGACGGAGCCAAATTAAAAAAATTGTGGTCATGAACTAGCGCGGTCTGCCAACGTCTAGATACGTCTGTAAACCAGCTGAAGAACGAATTTAAAAAGTCCAATAAACGTACGCGCTCGTTTCTCAAGACTAAATCGTTAAATGGTAGTATAGGACAGGGCCTTAAAGAGCACACTCACCTTAGTAGTCTCCATCTCCTACAGACTTTGGCACAGTGAGTTAGACTTTTCTTTGGTAACCAGTGAAAAATTGATAGAATCACTTCATCAGATAGATACAAGAAGGGATCTGTGAATTAATAAATAGGTATATCATCAAGGCTGTGTTTCATACAGTAAGTGAATTAATAAATAGGTATATCATCAAGGCTGGGTTTCATACAGAAAATAACAAGTGAAATGCCTTTGGTGGTCTTGCCTGCATTTCGCAAATTATCATGGAAACATTTTAATTTAGTGAAAATTGTGGTTGGAGCACATGAGGGACACTTGCAAAAAGTTTGATGATCTTTTGACCTTTGTCAGATTCAACTTTTTGAACTTGACCTGTACCTTTCAGAGATGCAACTGTGGAATGAATTTGATGATTATAGGTCAAATCCATAGAAAGTTATTTTTATTACAGTGCTTGTTGCAGAAAGCTCACTGACCTTTGACCTTGGTCATATTTAACTCATTTTGGAACTTAACCTGTGCCTCTAAGAGATGTACCTGTGGTATGAATGTTATGATTCTACCCCAGATCTATAGAAAGTTATTATGATTACACTCTTTTTGTAAAAAGTTCAATGACCTCGGTCAGATTCCACTCACTTTCGAAATTGACCTGCGCCTTTAAGGGATTTACCTGTTATATGAAATTTTGTGATTCTACCTCCAGTCCATAGAAAGTTATTGTGATTACAGAGCTTTCTGCAGAAAGTTCATTGACATTTTGACCTTGGTCAGAATCCATTCATTTTCAAACTTGACCTGCACCTGTAATGTGATTCTACCCCAAATCCATATAAGGTTATTGTGATTACAGTGCTTTTAACAGAAATTCACTGACCTTTGACCTTGGTCAGATTCAATTCATTTTTGAACTTGACATGCCCCTTTCAGAGAAGTAGGCCCTACCTGTGGTATGAATTTGGTGATTCTATCTCAATTACATAGAAAGTTATTGTGATTATAGCATGATTGTTGATGACACCAACGACAGAAATAGTGATGCCCAAAGTCTTGCTCCGCTACACAGGCGAGACAAAAACTAATGTACAACGAGGAAATTAGGTGATCTGTCCTAATCACAAAATGGCACCTGGATGACGTCACAATGACCTGATGAACTGAAGAAAATGTAAACGTCTGGGAAGAAGACTATCTTCAAAGAAAAGACTACTGATAAAATGTTTACGTCTGGAAAGGAGACCAACGGCAAAGAAATGGGACGATTTGATATCGCAGTATAATGAAAAGTTGACCCAAAGGTCTATTACATGTTAACGAATCAGATTTGCATTAGGGTTGCACATAAACTACTCTACACTGTATTGCAATAGACATAACAGGCAAAATAACGCAGTTTATTGCATTGTTTGATTGTATGTGTAAAAGTAGTCGAAGAACATGGTAATATGAAAGGACAAAAAGCAAAGCAAAAAAAAAAAAAAAAATGGACAATGCTGCTGCCGGGACTCGAACCGGGGACTTTGAGCATGTGTGGCAAGTGCTTTACCGCTAGACCAGAATATAGCCCACAGAGATAACACGTAGATGGAAAATGTGATTCCTATATCATATCTGGTAAATTACTTAGCAGGAAGAAGTGGTGGTGTATAGTCAACTCCCATTCAGCATGATGGCATCTCTGATGGATGGAAAATGTGATTCCTATATCATATCTGGTAAATCACTTAGCAGGAAGAAGTGGTGGTGTATAGTCAACTCCCATTCAGCATGATCGCATCTCTGATGGATGGAAAATGTGATTCCTATATCATATCTGGTAAATTACTTAGCAGGAAGAAGTGGTGGTGTATAGTCAACTCCCATTCAGCATGATGGCATCTCTCACATTACAGCAAAGGACAAGGCCAATGTATTCTGTTGCACTTTTGCTGATAAGTGTACACTTCCTAATGCTGGTGATTCATCCCCAAACATTCAGAAATCTGGAAACAACTCTTTAGAGGACATTGTCTTTAAACCAAAGCAAATACACAGGATCCTGAAGCAACTGAAGCCAGACAAAGCTAGTGGCCCTGACCCTATTCCACCTCGAGTGCTGCGCGAATGCAGTGCAGAACTGGCAAGCCCTCTTTGTCGTCTCTTCCAACTATGCTTCTCATAATGCTTCTCTGCAAAATGTGAAAAATTGACACGCCTCTGTATATCGTAAAAATTAGACCATGATGTCGTTATCAAAATGAAAAATAAAGGAATGCCTTATGACAGAGAATTGTCTCAGCTACAACATATCGAAATCCTGGCATAAATGGACCAACAATAAGCGAGATAGTCTTGATTAAAGGTAAAAAATATGATGTCATAATTGAAAAAATGAAATTTTGAGTTCACATGAGAATATGGTGACGTTCCAACTGCTTGACCCCCCAATTTTATTCATGAATTGGAATCTATAACTCATAAGCTTTCAGAAAATGTAAAAAAATGGGGGGGGGGGGAGGGGAGGGGGGGTCCCGGTGCTTTCTTACGAGCTGTGGCGGATTTTAAAGGGTCATGTTTTTGTATGTTTTTACGTTATTTGCCCAATAGACACGCTCACGGATTTTGAACTTTGACGCGTGCGTGCGACCTTAAGGTTAGTTGAAATTGATTCCAAATGGATGGAACTTGTTATTAAGAAAAGTCTTGGGATTCCAAATCAAGTGAAAAAATGGTGGTTTTACGTTATTTACAACCTGCGCAAGCGCAAAACGTACGCGGCGCCTACAGGTGGAAATTTTTGAAATGCTTAAAATGGCCTGAATTTTGCGTGCACACTGACACGTGGACGTACACGTACGCGTGCGTCTCAATAGATGGAATTGTTAAGCGTAATGTGAACATTGATCATGCACAAATATGAATGAAAAATGACATTCCATTATGAAGATATGATCATGACATGATGGCAAAATGGCACCTTGATGACATCATGATGACCCGATGACCTTGAAAAGCTTACATGTATGTACATGTCCTCGATAGGCCTGATGACTGACATGACTTTCATGAAAATTGAATGAACCGATTTGGAGAAATCTTATCCACAAAAATCAAGGACAGAAGAATAAAAATAAATATATAAAAAAGGAAAAAATTTCCTACAAAATTAAGAGGTGATCTGTCGATGACAGGCCACATAAAAAGCCTTTGAAAGAATGACAATTGGAACATTATACCGTACATTCAAGAGCATGAAACTATATTAGGCTAGCTGGGTTAAAATCTTTTACATAACCATGGAATACAAAAACAGGGTCATGAAACATTAATCACTTCTTCTGTCTTAGGATTCACATTATTCCATTCTGTGCATCTCACCCTAATAAAACTTAGTACTCGGAAGCATACTAAAAATTTGAGTATCAGTATCTAGCTCTTCATATTTTGCTCACCACATCTTGCTTTCAATACATTAAGAAAAGTATTCATCAACAGAAATACTTTTCTCTTTAAACTTACAATTTCCTATATCATCTACATAGAAAGTCACAAACAAAAGAGGGTATATCATCATTCATTCATATTTCCATTTTCAATTTTATCATATTTACAATGATATTACAGTTTACACATGTTGATATTGATCAAATAGTGCAATTTAGTACATACATAACATGAAATTGAAAGGGAAGGAGGGCCTCCTAAAAGGCAGAGTTTGTAGGATGTAGGATGTTTTCTTCTTTCTTACATATAGGATTTAAGAAAGAAGAGAACTCAGAATGGTAAGTACCGTTATCCTCTGACTGTCCATTGCTTTTAAAGATGCGACGCTCACAGCTGCAGTTCTTTCCATTGTGAATATGATTCTGTGCTGAGCTTCTAACAGCCGTAGGACTGGGTGTGGTATGAACAACAGATGATTTCTTCTGGGTTGGCTCAGTCTATACGAAACAGATTTGAAGTAAAACAAACCATTATTCATTGTTTATTGTATCTATAATATTATTTTCCCTAATTTATTCATGTGGTTATGCGTCATGAGGTCGCCTACTTTTGCGTCACATGGTGATTCTACCTTCAGTAATGTACTTCTAACTTTGAAAACTGATATCTCCTTAAGTATCAACCCTGTGATATTAAAAGTATATATTTTCTGAAAGGGAATTACAAGAAGAATCTAAATGTGCACTAAAAATGACACAAGGTGCAAGATGAAATAATTATGCAAACATGAATGTGTAAATTGTAATAATTCTTATTATCTCATTGTTTTCAAAACAACTTTTTCTGTGGCACTCCTAGGGCAGTTCTAATGTTATATTCTTACAGGAGACATTCAGACCTTTTCAAACAGGTATAATTGTTTTGGATTTATAATCATGTAATAACTAAAAAAAGATCATTAAAATTTTTGCCAAAAATAATTATGAGCTACTGTATATTAATGTATTCATGACAGCCATGCTCATTTTTCCATCATAAGATAGTAAAGCTGAATATAACAGCTTCAATTTGGAACCAGAAGTGAAGCCATCCATATTGCAAGTTTTGACCAAAATATTGACATCTTCCCAAAACTATTGAAAAATGTAAGTTCTGTATTGAGTTTGTACAGGCAGTGCCAGTTTTGACCTAAAATTCCAAGTATTTCAGTTTTTAACACTACTATCGCTTGGCTAAACTCACTTTTCAATCATAAAACAGTAAAGAGGAGTATATTAGCTTTAATCTGGAACAACATTTGAAGTCATATGACAAGTTTTGACAAAAATATCAAAATTTTCCAAAAAAATGCACTGAAATCAGAATTTTCCCATTCATTTTGTACATGCTGCACTGCTTCGGGCAGCGCCGCTTCCCGCCCCACCCCTGGCCTTCCAAATATAAAGGGCTGTAATTCAACTTATATATTACCTATAACTGTGAAATTTGCAGACTAATAGCATATTAAGGACGTTCCACAGTTAAAATGAAATCCATGTCATTTTCTCCAAATTTTGCAGAGTTACATGTACTTTGGTACCTACATTGTACAAGGGCCAAAAATGCAAAAAAATAATATAGGTTCATGTTCTTTTTTTTTTTTTTTTACGGGACTTTGAAGTTGCCATAATTGGATGACGCAATCAAGAGATTTAGGCCTCTATTAGACCTCACGATTTCGACAAACGAGTATAAATCACTTGTACTCCAGATGTCAAACCCTATTAAACTTCATCAAACCTTCCAGATTTGTAGCGAAATGTACGACAAAGGTGGAAAGCTGTTTAAACTGGGCCATTTGTACTTCTCTTTACACTAGCAGCACCCTCATGTGGCGAAAATGGTGCCAAAAAGGACAAAAAATATATCTTAGAGGCTTGGAATCTACATGAAAAATAAAAAAGATGTTTAAGCTGCACTTTATTCAAAATCCATGTCATTTTCATGAAAATTTGCAAAGTTGTAGAGGAATGCCTACTAAAGGGGTAGACACATTAAAAAAGTGGGGTCCATGTGCTTGTTTTTCAACTATTGTCGCCCTAATAGTTGCGAATCGGCCTGAAAACCACAAAAACATGCAAAATGCTGAGAATCTAATCCAAAATACAGATGACTCAAATTTATGGCCCCAAACATTCAAAACCCATGTCATATTCGTCTTTCTCCCTAGACTAGTAGAGGAAAGTATACTGAAGAGATTAAAACATTAAAAAATGGGGTCCATGTGCTTGTTTTTGAACTATCGTCGCTCTAATAGTTGCGAATCGGCTTGAAAACCACAAAAATACACCAAAAACATGCAAAATGCTGAGAATCTAATCCAAAATACGGATGACTCAAATTTATGGCCCCAAACATTCAAAACCCATGTCATATTAAATTTTGTCTTTCTCTCTAGAATTGTAGATGAAAGTATACTGAAGAGACTGAAACATTAAAAAAGTGGGGTCCATGCAAAATACCAGTCTGTACAAGATAATACAAATGACTTAAGTCAGAGTCTATATCACAATAAAATCAATCTTAATGACAATCAAGAGAAATTCAGGATACTTAAACTTTGACATTAACTGCATAAATTCAATCCCTTTCTTTTCAAGGCTAAAAAATACTTAATAATTCTCTTTGCTTCAACTTTTTACAAATTCTCAATACGGTTAGACTTTAATCTAAAATATCCGCAATGTCCAAAAGTTACCTTTTGTGAAGGGAGACTTTTATTCTTTTGTTTCTGGGTACCGGTACTCTTTTTCTTCTCCACCTTGTCGAGATCTTCTACACCAAGATCTTCATATATTTCATGTGTCAAATTAGGGTCAAGATCCCATATGATACCTGTCCTTTCATGACCTGGTTCATCCATCATGATGTCATCCATCGCTAGTGGAGACGACATGGCCAAGTTGAGACAGTTGTTACCTGTAAAACATCATACATTAGAATTTACCTGTAAACTTGCACATGTACAACCCCCCCAAACCCCCCCCCCCCAAAAAAAAAACACCAAAAAAAGAGACAAAAACAAAAACAAGACACACCAAAACAAAACAAAACTACTTAATCAAGCAGAGTGTAGAGTTCTAATGAATTAAAACAAATTATCTGAACAAGTGCATTGCTCATTAGCTGCCCGAAGTACCCGATGACAAGACACATGTGAAATGGACAAAATACATGTATGGACTTCATAGAAACATTCGACTCTGTACCAAACTAAGACTAATCCAGAAAGTTGAAGCCTTTGGTATCTGAGAACAGGCAATGAGATAGATCAGAAGCAGTAGGCAGTGAGTAGTGGTGACCGGTCAATAGTTTGGATTGGTCATTAGCACTGGGTGGAATTCCCAATGGAGCATATTCAGGCAGCTGTTGTCCCTGATATACATGTACCTAAACAACCTTCCCAATGCTACCTAGTCTGGAATCAAACTTTTTATAATCTATGTCAGAAGTGACATCCTTGAAGGTTCTCAGAAATTGTAGGATGATCGGATAAAGATGCAGGACTGGGCAGAAAAAATAACAGCTCAGATTCCACCCTGACAAGTGCACTGTGTTAAGGGTAGGCAGGTCCCATGAATATTGCATGAAAAATAGCAACAAAACTTACCCTTGAAGGAATCTAAAGTGGACATGGATCTCAAAGAATCAAACAGAATTCGAAGCTGTCTTAGATGAGACAGCCTTAAACCCAAAGACTATCTACACTCCACAAGATAATTCATGCAGAGCTGAATATTCCACAAGACGATTACTGCCAGAGTAAAGGCTCAAGAAGTAGACGAACGAATAATAAACAATTTACCATCTTTCAGTGCGCAGTGCTCATCAACACCATTTGCAGAATCCTTCTAAGCTCTGGAATGGTGTAACCCCAAAAGAATGTGGACATTAATCCAGTACAGTATTCAAATCTGCAACCCAACAACTGATCCAAGTAGTACAATAGAATCAAATCTCAACCCAACAACTGATCCAAGTAGTACAATAGAATCAAATCTCAACACAACAACTGATCCAAGTAGTACAATAGAATCAAATCTCAACACAACAACTGATCCAAGTAGTACAATAGAATCAAATCTAAACCCAACAACTGATCCAAGTAGTACAATAGAATCAAATCTCAACACAACAACTGATCCAAGTAGTACAATAGAATCAAATCTCAACACAACAACTGATCCAAGTAGTACAATAGAATCAAATCTAAACCCAACAACTGATCCAAGTAGTACAATAGAATCAAATCTCAACACAACATTCTTGTCAAGCCTCAGGTTATACTTCCAGTTAAAGTTCCCAGAGGACCATTCAGAAGTGTTCAACACAAGGTACCCAAGGTATATATTCAAATGACTACAAATCGATTGATGATCAGGCTCTGCTCTATTCGCATTGATGGATTAAAGAGTGAAGTAAGTAGAACAAAATTAACAAAGTCCCTAAGAATTATACATGTAAATCCTTTATATTGTAGTCTGTATTGTCTCTATGGCTGTAGCCGAAAAGCCGAGGTTTGACCAAACAGAATTTTGCTGAACATGACACTTCCGAACCAGATTGGCAGTTCAGTATAATAATTAGACGTGTTAAGAGGCGCAAATGAACTGGCCATTCACTGAAAAAAAAATTAATGAGTGGTTTGTGGACAAGCTTTGATGCAAATCTCACTGGCAGTACTAGAGGAATTATTGGTTTTAAAAATCGGCAAGTTGGTATTTCATATTAGGTTCATATTACTTGAAGACAGTCAATGTTTTTATAACCATCGAAAGGTAAAGAGTTTATTTGTCAACTTAACTGACTTGGCAGCATTTTGTTTTCAAAATTCTTGATGACTCTACGAAATTATTTTCATCGTTAGTGGGAGAAATGATTCTCTCTCGTTTTGATCCCTCCGTTCTTCAGAGATTTATAGCAGGTTGATCTGCAGCAGAAAATGTATCCGGAGAGTAAAGTGTCAGTTAGCGTGGTCCAAGTATCTTTAAAGTTGGCATATAGCAAGGATATTATGGTTCAGTAGATAGGTATGGACTTTGAATAGGTAGTGAAGAGTTGCTTTTAGTATTACTGCATTAAATGAATGGGGAAGGGTTGGATTATGAGGCAGAATAATGGACTCTGTTAGCTGGTGTGGGTTGCAAGGGTCAAATGATGATGCAGCGGATGGGAAATCCTGGGCTGGTATTCAATTCAATACTTAAGTCAGAAATATGAGTATCTTACTTACATGTAGCTTTTTACTTAGCAAATTTTGGTATTCAGTTCCATATTTTGGCAAAAGTATTTTACTCTAAATCTAAGACACCTACCTAGGAGACTTAAGCCAATTATTTTGAAGGCCTTGATTGACAGGCATAGGTTTTTATACGCAGTAATCATGAGCTGCGCAGAATTATATCATAGCATATTCCAGCGTATTTGATGCGACATGTTAATTGCGCATTGAAAATATGACCTCACAATGCTTATCAGTAAGAATTTGGGCTTAAAGTTGGCTTAAGGCCTGGTCACATCGCCCAAACTTTGTTGGAGCGTTCCTTGAACAGTAGGGAGAGGGGGCCGAATTTCGACAACGCTCGTCACTGCGCACAAAATGGGAAAAAAAATCGAAAACACGGGCGTTGCCTCAGCGGTGCACCGCTGAAGCCGGCGTTGCTTTAGCGTTGGTTTAGCGGTTTAGCGCTCCGACACTTCCATACCAACGCCAAACCAAAGTTCATCACCGCAATGGATCGCTGCTTCAACGCCTGACACCATTCCAGCAATCCCGTGTCCGCTCGTAAAACACTTACAACCGCTCCACCAAAGTTTGTGCAACTTTTAATCGCCGCCTGGGCAAAGCTGGCGAAGCAGCTGTGGTCCAGCGTTCAAGATTTCTGCATTGGCCTAGCAGACACAAGCGTCCACGAACTTGCGTCTAGCGGTGCCAAACTTTGACTGGGCGTTGCTGGAGCGGTGGTGAACTTTGCCGGAGCGGAAAATAGCCCGCTCCTCACCGCTCGCAATATTTTGCGCAGCTCAAAACTTTCGGAGCGGTAGGAGGGACCATCAGCGGTGGCCGAGCGTATACGGCGTTGCCTTAACAGGGGCCAACTTCTGTTAAACGGTGAACGGTAACGAGCGGTGATGAATTTTTTTCACCGCTCCAGGAATGCTCCAGCAAAGTTCTGGCGGTGTGACTGGGCCTTTACTAAACTAAAATTCAAAGTACTGAATTGAATATGACTTCTTAGCCAAGTAAAATACTTAGTAAAAGTTTTACTTAATCCAGGTATTGAATTGAATACTGGCCCTGGAGTATAGCATTTAGGTTATCATGGAGAGTACATTCAAGTTGATTGTTCTACAATCTTTTTCGCTTTGGTTTCTCATAATTCCTACAGACTGCGCATAAGACTATATTATTTACGTTAGGCACATGTGAAGTCTTTAATTAAAATGACATGTGAAGTGAATCATATTAATTTTGTTTGTATTTCATTATTCTTGTCTTGTCTTGAAGAAGACGCCTACAATCAATAGGTTGATTATTATGGCTGATGATGTGACAATATTATTTTCATTGTTCAGTCAAGAATTCATACATCTGTTACGTTTGCGTTTCATTAACTCTTGAAGTCGATGCCCCCATTTTATTTTCATCAGATATCTAGATCTATGTAATTTGGAAAATCTAGACTCTATTTCAAGAAAATGTATCGATCTTATATTTTCATCATTCGGACAAGAATAGAAACCAAATCATCTCCTCTTACTTTGTTTGCAATGCATAATTCTTGAAGACGGTCTAACTGTTTACCTGCTTAGGCCTAAAAAAATATGTTTGTTTGCCGTAACACAGGAAAAATAATAGGGTCGGTCGGTCTTTTTTTTTTTGCTAGTACTCGGGCATCCCATGTACTGTGGCCTCAGTGCGTGCGGCGGGTACCCTTCGCATATATTATAGATCCGTACCGTGCACTCGAACGATACACATAAAATGGGGATCGAAGGTTGGCCAGATACTCGAGTCCTCTGATCTGCTAACAATATGTTTGATAATAATTAAATATGGACGACGATGTTCTACCGCGCCATTCGCCAGTAAAAAAAAAAAAAAAAAAAAAACATTGTGCCGACCGACCCTAATTTTCATTGTTTTTTTTTGGGGGGGGGGGGGGCCAAATTTTAATAAAAAAAGTCGGCAGGTTTTACTAGGGGTCCGTCGGGTTATGGCAAACAAACTTTTTTTTTTTTTGCCTTATCACGAGATCTAACGTTAGCGTTAACTGTTGGACTCTAGCTGTTATACTCTTGCCATATGATCCATCACATACTGTCAATGACTCAATCTTAAAGATGACTGCATTATCTCTATAAACTACATGTACATGCCTACCACTTGTACTCCATGCCCTCCAATCAAAGTCTACATCCATATCATCTACTGCAACCAAATGCAAGGAATTCGCTAATCTCCAAAAAGCGGATCGAGGGACAAAACAGAGAGAGAGTGACAGAATAATCAGCTAGTTGATTGTGGTCGCTCATTAGGAAGAAGAAGAGAGAGAGAGAGAGATTAAGACTTTATTACCTTTATCACCTTTATTACCAGATGTACTGGAAATATGCAGGAGTCTGCAGTCGGGTTTCCAGATCTATCTATCATCCAGTTCATTTCTATCTTGTTCAAGTTCTATAATTTCTTGTAGATGAGACAGCGTGACAGTGTCAGTTTGTCAGAGCCACATGGACATGTAGAAATAAGACAATTTCATGCCCCATATTATTTCGAGCATGTTCATGGATAGACCGAAGAATTCTGTCTCTAGCAGTCGTCGTTAGCCTCTTATACTGGTAGGGTTGGCAGGAGGAGTGCTGACCCTACCAGTATAAGAGGCTAACGACGACTGTTAGATACAGAATTCTTCGGTCTAGTTCAAGGAAGGAGAACACATAATATTCAAAGAACCATCCTAAACAACGTGCTTGTTAGTGAAATTCCATTTTTTCTTCTTTATCTAGTGCCATTTTTAATTCACTTTCAAACTCCGTTTGACTCACGCCATAGTTTTGTATGTGTTATTCGATGGGAAATCTACTCGTTTTGTAAAATTTTGACAGGCATTAGCTATTTACTTTCTATTTCTTTTCCCTCTCAGTAACATTTCATGCCTCATTATCAAAAAAGTGGATCAGAACTTTCTCTATCATTTAATGATACCAAACATTTGATATCATAATAAGGAGATCAACATGAGGAATTGCACTGAGTAATGCTACGTTCACACCTTTGCGTATTTGGCTTGCGTATTGACCAAACGCAGATATAGGGCCTAAGCAGTCATACCCAATAAAGCGCAATGAAACGTGCTCTCATCGTACTCAACGCGCAGACTAGCGCATAGATCTAGACCTGCGCTAGTTGCTCGCTAGTTTAAAAAATTTTTAAATTATCGCAAGCAAGCGCAAGGTCAAATCGTCTTGTCATTGCCTAGACCCCTATAGCTGGGTTTCTTGCACGATTTACCTTGCTTCGTTGTTCGCATGATTGCGCTGTTGCTCGCACACCACTCGCAGCAGCAAGAACCGCTGCGTTAGCGCTCAATATTCTGCGAGTTTAGCTCGTACGCCATTTGCTTTTTATGAGCAGCATAATAATACGAGCTAGATACACAATAGTGTGACTGCTCGCATCAGATTTGCTGCGTATTGCTGGGTACGGCTGCGAATTGATAGCGCTGCAATATGCAAGCCAAATACGCAAAGGTGTGAATGTAGCATAAAGGACAAAATACGGTCCACTTTTTGGTCACACCTCAGCATGCTTTGGTACAGAAAATGAAATCTGCTGCGGACACCCTAAATACTGATCGAAGTTAGACAGTCACTGTGGCACAATGCCACAACGAGCACGCGTGGATGTGTCGGGAAGAGACATTTGCTGACCAAACCATATTCAGATTCAGATGCATGCACCTTGTTTTCAAGCCCTCGGCCCTCTAACTTAAGCTAAGTTGATCTAATATATTATAAACACAATTTGAGATGCTGTGATGTCATGATAATTTTGAATCACTTACCAAAACAGGATGGAAGAAATATTCATATCGAGCTTAGTCTTCTTTGAAGTTTGAATGCTTCTTCGAGCTCGAGTTCCAAGATGTAAACAAACGTGGCGTGGTTGTTTGCAAAAAGCTAGCTGAACTTCCCGCGACACAATAGGCGGTAACCAATGAAAATCCAGTCTGACTTGACGTCAGGCCTACGGCTGGGGGGAACTCCCTATACAGTCTTTATACAAGGCTGCAGGATTTATGAGCTTCACGATGTAACTGCTACTGTTACATTAATAAGCCATCGTGAAAATATATTGCTTATTTAATATCTTACTTATGCCGAATAATGTATGAATTTTTAAAAAACTTTCTTCTTGTATTAGAATTATCAATGATAAAACGGTAACCACTTTCACACATTTATGCCACATGTATGTTAGTAACTTATTGATTATAGACTAGGTTTTATCAACGCCCACACGTGCAATAATAACATTCATTGCACCATGGACAGAAATAACAAGACAAAGTCATAGACTAATGGGAATCACGCATTGTAGTCACGTAAAGAGGACTGCTTAAATAGATGCCAGTCAATTTTGTTGGAGCTAGAAGATGAATAGTCGAGTCACGAATTTACTGCAGTTATAGCAAGATGGCATCAAATTCACGGACAGAGTCAGAGTCAGAGAAATATACGTTCTTTTACGGTGAGAAGAGTTCCCCATTCAGTCAGTTTCGGGCAGCCAACTTTGAAGTTGATGGGGTGCAGTACTCTTGTGCAGAGATGTACATGATGCATCAAAAAGCAGGTATGCTGGAACCTTATTCTCCTCTTTCTAGAAGATGGAGCACATGTTGAAATAGAAATGATAACAAAAATGATATGTATATTTGGCATTATCGTGAAATAGGAAACCACCGTTTACTTTGTACAGCAGCGCTTTATTCAGTCACACGCATTGGTTTCCTATTTCCACCTCCATTCTCTTTGTAAACAAGTGCGTGCGTCAAATAACGAGTGGTTTCCTAAACCACGATATGGCCGTATATTTAATCACTGATCAAAAATATTTCTCTCCTGTTGAGTCATCATCAAGCTCCCTGCAGGTTAATACATGGATCACAAGACAAGCATGATGAACATGTGGGATACTGTCTGACTGCATGTGCAGGGCTTCTATAGGCCTGCTATACCTATGGACTGTTTATTTTGATATGTTTTGCTACAGCTACACTTAGCAGCTAGAGGCTGATGTTGCTCTCGCATTTGCTCCATGTACACATAATTATGATTGCATTATGAGTTTATGACCCAGAAAGGATGACAAAAAAACGACATGCTAAAACTTAAAAAGGGGAGTTTTTGTCTTTCAATTTTCTGTCGATTTCTAACTCTAGTGAATGGATAGCCTTTTGACAAGGCCTCGCGACTCGGGTTATTTTCAGTGGCTGAGACGAGACTAGCCAGTGACAAAGAGAGAGATACCCTGGGTGAACGCGCGATCGAGCGACACATCGCGAGGCCTTTTGGAACCTGGCTTTCACTGCTCTGCATGTATTATTCATGATTATACATTAGTATGCTAATACGCCAACTTTGAATTATTGACCAATCAGAACGACCAGCACCCAGCTGGCTTGTTCATGATTCGTTCATTATCAAGACATGTACGAAAATGTAAAAGACGTTAATAAATTTTGCTTACAAGACGAACATGTAAATGATCAATACAAAATATCACATTTATATTAATTTGAAAGGCAAAATTAGAATAAAATAAGAAGCCATTGATGAGTTGAGCTAAAAATCATAAGTGAGATGATTGAAATTCCCCTTTATATAAAATGAACCAGTCTGGCTCAGTGTTTAAGTCTCGAGCTCTAGTCCATTTGTCAAAGCAATCGTTTTGTGATATTCTACTATGTTCAAGTTTACTGTGTGCCTTGACAAAAATTGTGACGTCTTGAACAAAGGCAATTTGCAAGTGCAGAGAAAAATCAAGTTTATTTACATTGTGCAGGTTGATGCTCTACACCAGCCAAAGTTTTGCTGGGTTGCTGTCAATACATTTGTTTGCGAGTAGACCAACGTGATTTCGTCGTGATGGTTAGGGAATTCATTTGGAAAAATTATATGAAAATTTTGTTATTGTCGTCTTCCCAAAATGACAAATTATCATGGAGGAAAACTTTGACGAGTGTAGTAAAACTACAATTTACATGTGCAAGTTGAATTATTCAGTAAATATTTCAGTCGAAAAATATTAATTTCAAATTAATGAAATAGATGATCTTCAATCATGAAAATTGCTTTCTGTCTGACTGTGACTGTGAGTGTGATGGGGGGATTTTATTTATTTTTTTTTTTGCTGCCAGGTTGTCATGCCATGCATGAGAAAGTGTGCAAGTGGTCAGAGCCACTCTCAAGACACTTTCTGGGCTGCGGTGAGCCCGAGTTTTTTCAACAAATCTGCTTGGTTCTTCATGAGTGAGACCAAGGGTGAAATAACAACTATCATACTGCATGAAGCGGTACCGGAGCCCAAAGCTGTCGGGGTCGGGGATGTGGAGTCTGTTGTAGTGGTACTGGTGCCTGCAGTTTGCATGCAAAGATAGTCTGTACACCACGGGATAGTCTGGTACATAGCTAGTACTTTTGCCATATCCAGTGGGAGACTACTAACAAATGTATCTTGCCCGCAAAGAACTGAAAGAATTGCCCTCAGTTGTAGATCCATGAAGGCTGAAATCTTCAAGCTTTCGCGAGGCATATTCCATATTTTTCAGCAATAATTCGCAATAATTCAGATGTAGATCCATGAAGGCTGAAATCTTCAAGCTTTGGCGAGGCATATTCTGTACTTTTCAGCAATAATTTGTCACAAGCCATGGTCACATCGCCAATAGCTATAGCAGTCGTGCCGCCGGAGTACAATTCAGCGATCGCTCATTTGAATTTGAATTTGCATACCAAATATATGCCGACGTCATGCGAGGATATGTTCGCTGATTGAGTGCTACCCTTTTGGGTAGCAAAATCAAAGGTTAACAAAAGAAATTCAAGCCAGGTTCCTAAAGGTTCCGTGGCCAAGCGAGCTTTCGCGACTAGTCTCTCATTCTAGTCGCTCACCGTCTGATATATAAATCACATGAGAGTCTACACGGGGACACGGAGCCTTGGCTGAAGGCTAGTGAATGGATGGATCATTCTTCAATGAACTAAAACTAAAAGTAACTTAGTTCAATTTTTGCTAATGATTACATAATAGTTCTATTCTAAAAATGAGCTAGAGAATGAAGTGCATCTCAAATGAAATCTAGGTACTGGAAATATAATCATTATAACATCTTTCTAATTGTCAGGTCATTTTTCCCTGCAAAGAATGTGAAAGCACTTTTGTGAAAACATCTAGTTTAACATATAGCAAGGTAGGATGTTATACATATTGGTTGTAGCCACACTGCATGGAAGAAGAAATAAATGAAAATATGCCCCCCCCCCCCTAGGTTAATCCTGGTTGTCCTCTTTTTTGTTATTTTTTTTCAGTACTGTTTGGAGATCACTTGATAGCAGAGCAGATTCTGTTGGCTACCAAGCCAGCAGCAATGAAAGCACTTGGCAGGAAAGTTAAGAACTTTGATGAAGATGTATGGAAACAAAACAGGAGAAAGATTGTTAAGAAGGGAAATATGGCGAAGGTAAGAGATGAAAAGATTGATTCTTAGTATATAAGTATTTATTTAAATAAATAATAAGTTACACAGTTGATGTGTGGTTCATCAGTACTTAGTATATTAGTAAGTATTTATTTATATATAAATATTATTATCCTGGTGGTAGTGTGTAAATATGAAATAAGTTAGTCAAAATTATTTATTATGTACATGTTATGTTGACTTGTGTTTTTCCTTAACTATTTTTATGATGTTATTTTTAGTCTCATTGTAATTAAGGTGAACATTATTTTCAACCCTACCTGGGGATGTTTAATACTTTTCCAATTTTATGAGTACATGTACTGTATAACCAGAAACCGTTCCAAGATGTAATCTTACTCAATTTTTAATGAAAGTCATTTTCCAGTTTTCAAGTATTTTGTTATTCATTCTGCATCATGGAATTGTACAAATTTTTCAAAAGTTTTTGCATGCAAATTCTCAGGATTTACAATTATTTCAGACTCGATCATCATTGAGTGTAAAAATCTTTACTTAGAGTTGGTCTGATATCATTTATTCCTTTCCTAGTTCTCACAGAATCCTGATATACGAGATGAGCTGATGGCAACTAGAGGTACAACGCTGGTAGAAGCAAGTCCTCGAGATAGGATCTGGGGTATTGGAATGGGAAAGGACAACCCAAATGCTAAGAACAAGAATAAGTGGAGGGGTCAAAACCTCCTTGGATACATTCTTACAGAGGTCAGGGATGAACTAGAAAAAAAAGAGGATCAGTCTCCAGAGAAAAGACCAAATAAAAAGATTAAGTCCTGTTAATTTCTTGTTGAACCTAATTGAAAAGAGGAGATAGCAGACACTTTTCTTCTAGTTCAAAGGAATCATCCATATTAATGTAAAGATTCAATGGCTGTGAAAATGAACGGTTTCTCATAATATATTGTATAGATATATATATATATATATATACATGTATATATGTATAATTCAAAATTCAGTTCAGTAATACCCCTGCCAAACAAAGTTTGAAGGGGGTAAGTATGGTCGGTTGGTCGGTCTGTTGCAAATCTTGCAGAATGAACTACTTTCTCAGTTGTTGAGCAGTGCTCCTGAAATTTGGCATGCACATTGGTCTCGGGATGAAGATGTGCAAGGCATGCAAGATGTACAAGTGGAAAGCAAATTTCCTGATATGGACAATGAATTCTTATACTTATACTTACTTACTTACTTATATGTGTCGGAAACTGCATTGCCATGGTAACAGAATATTACTAGTATGGCATTAAATCATGGAGAAATATTGCGGCTCAAATTATATCCTTATTTTTCGACTAATGCTTGGGAAATTTAGCAGACACATTGAGGTGGGGGTATTAATCACCTTCAGTGATATTTTTTTTCTTCATATTTCCGATCAAAACTATTATATATGGACACACACACACACACACACATACATATATATATAATTATGATTAAATGCAGTAGAATGAAAATTCAGTCTAAATTGATAACATCAAACTGTTGATGTACATGTAACTCTCTTTTGAAGAAATGCACAGCATGATGTACACTTTTAGTGAATGCTAGGCAACGTACTCAGGGAAATACTAGCTTCATGACTTAATCTGTACTTGTGATAACCAGGGGGTTTCTCAAAACTCTCATTAGTCTAACTTCTTGGACATTCCATTGAAAAATGTGTTCTAGAATTAATACACGTTTCAATGGGATGTTCATGAACTTAGACTTGTGATGGTTTCGAGAAATGCAGCCCTGAATGAAAAATGTTAAATTACATTTAATTGACCAATCAAAAAGTCTGATGAGTTTGTCTTCTCATGATCGTGTATATAAATAATTGAGGTAATAATGTGATCTAATGAAACTAAGAAATCTTTAACTTTATACATATTGACCTCTATGACCTTGACCTATGAAACCTAAAATCTAAATCACTTTGCCGGTCTTGATACTAATACAAAGTTTGAATTTCACTGCTGAAATAGTTGCTGAGATATGGTCATAATAAACTAAAAGAAACATCAATTTCATGTATATGACCTTTGATTTTTGACCTACTTAAAACAAACTGAATCACTTTGTCTCATGCTCATTATGTTGATGTATGTTATGCTATATATGATATATATATATATATATATATATATATATATATATATATATGATGTATGTTAGTTCTTTTCACCTATATACCTCAAAATTTTATCAGATCATCTTCTTATGGTGATACATACTAGGACCAAGTTCATACCTAAAATGGTTCTTGAGATATCACGTTCATGAAAAAGCTGGAAGGACGGACAGGCAGAGATATTATGCCTCTATCAACACCTGTGGTTGGCTGAGGCATAAAAACAGCTCTTAAAAAAAAAATCATTTGGTAATGTGTTATACGAAGGAAATAGGCAATCTATGTGATTGTAAACATTATCAAGTGAGGACCTGTAATATTGGTAAAAACAGTAACAAGGCTGGAGTGAGAGACTATCAATGGCCTAGTGCATGCACATCAGTCAGGAAACACAATCAGACTACTTTACATACAGTACCAAAGATATTCAATAAAACACAACTAGTGAAGACAGAAATATGATGGAAACAATCCCAACAATATATTTTATTTCACTTTTACGTCTATATCATTTTAGGATCTGTTAGCCTAGATTTCTTCTCATATAATTCACAAAATATTCTATGTATACCTATGCAATAACAATTCAAATTCAAGCAACTGAACTTACTCAGCAACCAACATGATACATGAAGTGAATCCCTTAGAACTATGAACAGTCAAGTGAAAAACAACATCTATATTTCTCTTTATGAAAATCTAGATTACAGTAATTCTACCAAGAACCTGGATTATTTTATCAGGGATTCCATACTATACAGTGTAGCACTATAATTATCAGCTTAGCCCATAGCAGTAGAGTTTTCACAAGATCTAAATTAATCAGCTTAGCCTGTAGCAGTAGAGTTTTCGTAAAATCTAAATTAATCAGCTTAGCCCATAGCAGTAGAGTTTTCGTAAGATCTAAATTAATCAACTTTCACTCTTCAAACTGGCAACATCAAGTGTCATTTTCCACTCCTACCTAGTTTGAAAAATACAAAACTGTATATAACATGAACCCACATGAATATTTACCCCAAAAATTCCAATTAGCACATGAAAATAGTGATTATGTATTTCAAGTTGCATTGCTAATTTAGAGGGTTAAGGATTAACTAAATTCAAACTGCTTTCATTTGTAAACATTACAATATACAAACCTACATTTTTTTCTTTCTACTTATCTATAATGTGTTACTCCTAGGATTTATAGATACTGCAGAAGTGTTACTGCTAAAGGTTGAATATTATTTGATTATAGTATGTGTATCAACCAAATTTTCCACAAGGTCCAGCCTAAGTTATCTTGGTCTTAGTATTCAATGGATATATTGCTAATTTTAATACACTCTAAATGAATAATACACCCACTTTTGAGTAGAATATACAGAACTAAGTTGGATTTGGTTTCTGTGCAAGGGGTAATTCTTAGACTTGTTTTCTTTACTCTAAATAACCTTAAACCTCCTAGAAGGTCTGGTAAATGTTGTTGCAGTTCAATAAGATATGAAGAGACAGAAAGGTTTGTGACAATGAAACTATAAGAGGGCAAAATAGATATCATGAAACACAGAGATAAAAAGGAAAATAAGTATATTAGGAGGGAGAGATAGAGAGGGAGAGAGAGAGAGAGAGAGAGAGAGAGAGAGAGAGAGAGAGGTAGGTACATAAAAACAAAAACATCATCATCTCAATTGTAAAAAAAAATCTAATCTAATAAAGTAAACATAGCATACTGCATTATGTGATTAATACAGCAACCAAACAGTTATTGCTTAATAAAGGTATGCTTGTGGCAGGCAGAAAGCACCACTATAAAAACATTTTATATACATTTACATACCATCCATGACATCACTAGAACAAGCATTCTACAAACCTCAATATCAATAATGCAACTGTTTGAGAGAATATGGCAGTGCACCAAAAAAAATGATAAATAAATCAAGATCTGCAATTGTAACTAAGTGGTATACTCAAGTGAAAATTCCATGGGCAATTAACGAAGCACTCAAAAGGTGTCAGTTTTTACAACACAATCTTTTATATAATATTATATCATCAGTATATCTGCCTCCAATAACTTGCAACACATATTCTGCTCTCTTTGAATTAATAAAATTCTAAAAATCATACAAATTAAAATTCAAGAGAAACTCTTGTTACCTTGATAATACATGACACTATTAGTAATATACCACTCTACATTTGGTACGATGATTTTTAAAAAGAAATAGTACTATGATAAAATGATATATATATTGCATCTTGACATGATTATAAGAGGGTATTCAAACACAAAAACATGCAGATGTCTTCAGTCATTGTGACATTCTCTAAGGATTTTTCACACTTGATAATTTCCCAATGTCACTATTTTTAGATAAAACACATGTACACACAAACACACACATCCTCCCCCCCCCCCCCCCCCACACACATACATTGCAACTGACATTAATGCCAATTAGACCCATGTTATGCACAACATAGCATACAGAGTCCTTTGATTCATTAATGAAGGCAGGCAAAGATGAAGCTGGCTTTACTTCAATGCTTTATGGAATACAAAATGTGAACGTTTCCTAGGATACAAATTACCACTCTAACAAAATATATATTCAAAATTAATCAATGGAAATGAGATATTGATTTCCTAATCTTCATGGATTCTGTATTTTTTTTGTATGCAAAAATCTTGATTGACAAAGTGGATAAGTGTGGGGGAAACAATACTATTTCACATATATATTAAGGAACATAAACATGTAGTTTCACTTTGTTAAAAATCCCTTTACTTGGTTGACAAAGTGGATAAGTGTGGGGGAAACAATGTATAATAATTGCTATTTCACATATATATATTAAGGAACATAAACATGTAGGATCACTTTGTTAAAAAAATCCATTTACTTGAGGAGATCATGCTTCTCACTTGGAACCCTCCCCCCCCAAAAAAAAAAAAAAAATCAACAAAAAATAAGGACTTATTTACCAAAGGTAACCTCATTAATACTGTACCATGGAAACTGCAATCATATTGATACCCACACTTTAGCCCTGTTATTATCGTACAGCTGAAGCATTTTAGAAATTTCATCCTATGGATTAACCATTCATTTCACTTGGATAGAGAAGAGATTATCCATGACTGCATGATACATCATAGTAATAAGAAGAGTGTGAGAACTCGGGTTTGAGTTGATCAAAGGAGGTGCACACCATCTTATTCTCTTAATATGATTGTTCAACATTTTTCATCATTCATGATTTAGTGAAAAATATGGTTCTATTAATTTTGTTTACAAATTCATCATACGTTCTGGTAATTAACCCTTAGACAGAAAATGGTGCGCTTAGGAACACTTTTCTGTTTAGTATTAAGCGCCTAATAAATGTCATGTATTAATTATTATTAAATACTGTAGGAAATCTAAAGTATTTCAATCAAATTAATCAATAGAGTTAGTAGTACCCAATCACATGGATTCTGACTCCATGTATCCCAATAGCATTTGGAGGATATCAGTACATTGACCTTTAAAAGATACACAAATCTGGAATCATTCAAGATTAATTCATGGAAGAAGGGGAAGACTTGAGATATATTGATATGAATATTCAGGAAAATTTGTTTGTCATGCTAATAATTCTACATGAGCAAGAATAAAACAATAATGGATACAACATGTTCATAATATGCTTGCAGCTGTCTCTACATACACATTATTACAGAGTTGTGTGCACCACAAAGGGATTTTTGCCAGTACATATCATCCTTGGTGCTAATATCCACTGTAAGTAAGAAAAGAAGAAATACCAAAGGCAAGTTCTTCCAAAAGACAAAGTAACAAACAATAGCAAATAAGTCAATATCTTTAATCTGAATAATTTCTTCCATCATCCAAACCAGTTCTCTGGGATGTTATATGGCTAGTTAGGACCAATATGCTGATACATACTTTCAATTTGTATATTTGCTTTAGGCCTCTTTTAAAGCTGGGTTTCTGATGATACTGATAAAGGGTGAACAATTTCTCTTCAGAAGCACTCCTTAACATTCTCTGCTACTTTCCATGCACACCAACAACATCACAATGAATATATAGACATGAATCACATCGGGTGTAACATAAAAAATACAATCAATCTTACGAATGATATCAATCGTAAGTCTACGGCAAACCATGCACTAAGGAGATACAATTGATTGTAAGATTGATTGTATCTCTTTATATTACACCCCCTGGGGGTGTAATATAAATATCTGTAACACAAATATCACCTAGGAATTTAAAATAATCCACACAATCAAGTCCAATGATAACATTCAATGCATTTCCATAGCATCACAAGCCTAATGCACACTAATAAGAACATTGTAAAAGGCATAAAAAGTGAAACAAAACAAAACAAAAAATACCAAAGGAAACATTTGTATCTTTCTATAAGTGTAAAGATGAAGCTCACATCAAAATGAGGTTTTTAAGTTATTGTAAAGTTGAAGGATGTCAAATCTATTTGGAGTCAGTTTTCTGATATTTTTGTCAAACAATCTACAAAATATTGCTCTGAATATTCAATAATTTTTCATTTTTAGATAAACTAAGAACACACATTTCTTTTTTCAATTTGGACACCCCCCCCCCCCCCCCCCCCCCGGCCATTAAATGATTACATGTATGTAAAGTAACAATCCAGTCTTTGTAAGAAATGAAATGAAATAGCAAAATGTTGGCAGAAATGACAGATGTCATGAACAATGGCATTACTGTATTCTGAATTAACAACTGTTACACACAGAATGTAAGGCCATGACATGTGAAAAATCTGAATTTGCATTCAGAGTGATAAAGATTATTTGAAAAAACATCACATCATGAAACTTGCTCCAAATAAACTTCCTCAATGACAAGATTAGCAAACCTCAGTCTGATACAAATTTCAGCTTTTATGTAATGAATTATCAAGTGTCAAATATTTTTTACACATTTATTAAATTTTCTATACAACTGAATAAAAATTAAAAATCATTCTAGCCTTTTACATAGAGATATGAGGTATCATTTATAACAGATCAAATAAATAAAGACAGATAACTCAATGGGCTATAATCAAAATTGATACATAAAGTTAAAATGAATCTCATTCCACAAAATAAGGAGGTCACCAATTTTGAAGTATACAACCTAAATTGGAAAAAACAATTCGTCCAAACTGAATAAGTATACATCAACTTTTAATACAGGGCAATAACTACAAAACAAATGTGGAACAAAAAGGAAAAATTCATCCATATTTTTTTCCTTCTAATTTCCAGATATACATGTAAAATAAATATCCATGATTTCATATCAAATACAAGTCCTCTTCAAACCATACCTGTCTACAATGGTTCTAAGCATGATATAGAAAACTGAAAAATAAAATCACAGTACAAACAGTGCATACACACATGTTTATGTGAGTTAAGTGATTCTCATGATAGTTTACTTTTTGGTGGTTTAGCAAGCAGGAGTATATGTAGACTGAAGGCAGAACAAATACAGCAAATTACCTATAGATTTTCCTTATGAAAAAACCACACACACATACATTGCTCAATATAATTCTCTTCAAGATAATTCGGGTGAAATAATTCATCTAATGAAGGTTTACTGTCATCATTTCTAGTACCCACAACATATACACATACATGTACTTACAAATACGTAATGATAAATTTTTTGAAGGATACATGCATCTTTATAATCTGAATGCTCTCAAAAATATTTTATAGATTGTATGTTAAAGTGCCTACAAGAAATCTAAACTCTCACTTTGAGATACAATATTAACAATATATTTGTATTCACTCTATGCTAATTCATATTTCAGACTATCAAGTTTCATGCATATATCAACAGCACCACAAAACAATACAAAATGAAAAAGAAATACAATTTTTTGAGTTATTTGAATTTTCTTTTGAGTCTGGAAGCACAAACATGATTCCCCTCATTGTTGCCAACCCAGTAAAGAGTTGCTCATAATACATTTATTTGTTTTAACTCATTGAGTACAATTTGATTTCAGTATAACACAAATTTTCCCAGGTTATCTTGGGCTTTAAAAGTGTTGAACGGGTTTAAAACAGGAATTAATCACACTACATGGTCCACCTGCAAGTAGTTCATTCAGGACTTGTCAATCACCTCGCCATTATTTATCAAGATGGGGTTTATCACAATAGTTCTCCTTCTTGTTTTTTGTTGTTGTTGATATTTTACTACCTTACTTTTTTACTTAAAAAAAAAAATCATTTATGAATATTAAATCATGACGTGTATTGTATATCATGCACAATTCAGCAATTAATTTTGCTGCAAAGTATAATGTTTTTTAATAAATACATTTTCAAATCAAATTCTTTGATCAATGTATTTCATGGTCCACCTGCAAGTAGTTCATTCTTTGATCAATATGTTTCCAACTCATATGTGGTAAGGTAGGGCAGGTATTACAAACTTAATCCAGTACAAATGAAATATGACAAAAACACATTAGAACTTGCAATTTGGGGGCTTCCAAATATAAATGCAGTATCAGATAAAACTCACATATTTTCAAACCTTTTCTAGACTAGTACACAGTGATTGTGTACCTTGTTTGGTGTGCTTTTATTATTCTTATTATTCTTATTATTCTTATTATTCTTATTATTCTTAAAAGCCTGCTTTGCTTTCTACAAGAAATCAAATAGCATTCAACTCTTATACAGTGCATATCACACTATGATATCATATCTCTAGGCCCCTTCTACAGGAATTGAAAAATTATTACTGAATAGTAGTCTTGCTGACCTTTATCTGGGTCTGACTCTATAACTGTTCCCTAATCATTGAGAAGATTTTCTTCGTCTGACATGATGGTGATCGGATCCTCTTAAGTTCCAGATCTATTGTTTGAGAGCCTGGTCTAGGTCTGACATGAGTTCTAGCAGACAGCCCATAGACCAAGCCTGGGTGGGGCAACTATCTCTGCAGGTTGCTCCATTCTTATTGGTCAATTCAGGCAAGCCTCGCCATGGTGATGTCATGATCTCTTCGTGATGACGGATGAGTGTCTTACGGATGAAATGAACGGTGCTCTCAAAAGTATCAGCTTGAGCATGGGGGAAGATTCGAGCAAAGTGAAGTTTGGCACGAAGAAAGTAACCAAGGGACCATAACCATTCCTATTACAAAAAGAAAAATATTAACCAAGTTTAGCTAGAGCTTTCAAGTTCTTGTATAACACATCCAAAGGATATTAAGTATTATAAAATGGGTTCAAGGATGTAGCCAATAGCGAGTGTGTATGCATGTCACATGTTCATGCTTTAATTCTACGCAACCTTCCAGCCGTGCATTTTTTGTGCAGCACTGTGCATTTTGGATGCATCACTTTACCTCTAGCACGTAAAAACTGAGACACGCGCCATGAAATACGCATTCTTTCTGGTATCACAAGGATTTTGATGCGCTTACTCAGGGCCAGGGCGCATCACACTGCACTGGCTACGCTTGTGATGTCATAAGAGAAAGCAGATGTTGCCTCCTTGTCTGTGCGATCTAAGGAAATTTGGAGCGGTTTTAACAAATTTTCCACTACAAAGTCATACTGGCGACCCGTTTTATAAAACAAATAATGCACAGATTTAAATTCGTGATGTTAGTGGTGATGCAGGCATCTCGGGTATTTACAATATCACGCAAATGCCGTGCTAGTCACACATTGTAAATACCCTGGAGTGCGCTGCATCACCACTAACACACTCACATCTGTGCATTATTTGTATACTATGGCATGAAATAGAACTTCATACCTTATCATCTGTAGGCCAGTGATCCAAATCAATTAAACCATTGTATGGTCTAATGGATTGTATGACAAATGATCAAGTGACAACCACAACCCACACAGCATCCCCTCACCTCCCCTACCCCAACAACCCCTCCAACAACTTACTCTTGGAAAATCACATCTGGGCCTCTAGAAAACTATCCCAAATCAATGCTAGAGGTTCTGAACCCAGAGTTTTTAACCCTGATGGGAGCGATCTGGGCTTTTTTTTTTTTCAATGAAGCTCAAATTGTCTGACAAGATGAAACTCAAATTGAATCTATGCTGTTGCAGTACATCAGGGCAGCAGCACTGATCTAAATGACTGTAGAATTGCACTTTGGTGATAATTAAACACACAAATGTAGGGGAACTATTTTTTTTTTTTCACCAACAGCGGGCAACACCTTTAAATCTTTGAAACACTGTACGAAAAAAAAAAAAACTAGATGAATCCTCGACCACACGTGGTCGAAATTTATGCCTCCGCCTTTGCCAGATCAGAAATATATCACTTTTAACTATGGAAAATGTATTAGGATACATTTGGAGTTCAAAAAAATGGGAAAAAAAATGGTTCTATTTAAATGACATTGTGTCAGTCACATTTGAAGTTGATCCGTCAAATGGTTCTACACATTCACTGATTTTAAAAACTGACTTTATTTTCATTATTGCACAGGTGAAGCTTAGATTGACAGGCTAATCAAAATTCAACATTCAGAAACATTCGACATAATAATTATTATCAATTAGAAAATGTTGAAATATAGCCCCGACATAGCACCGGACAGGCTCTCCGAACGCTACTGAGATTTGTGACGTCACAGATTGAACATTACTTGCACAAGCAGACGATGTCCTGTAACATCTCACACATTCCAGTGCCTGTTTTGTCATCTTCTGTTCACTTATTTCTCTTACTTCACTAGTGTCATTCTAAATGTTTAATCTATTGCCTCACTCCAAACCTTGGGCATGGCATTATTTTGATGAAAAATGCAGCTTTGAAAAATAAAGGAGTCAGTTCCTTGTAAGCAAAATGAGGCGCAATTGTACTTCATGTGCGCACATCCGCAGTATGTTCGGCGTTTCAAGAAGGAAAGAATGCCGTCCATGCTTTCACTCGGTGGCTTTTCACTTTGAAATTGTGGTTTCTTTGACTGATAATTTACTCCTAACCTGTATTTTTACAAACAAGAGCTTTTAGTTATCAGAATTAGGTTCAATTCCCTTTTAGAACGGTGAGAAATATGGTCACATTCAAATAAACTAAACAATTAATAACTTGAGAAATAATTGCATTATAATTATGTTCATTTGATACGGGATGTCGTCTGCTTGGGCAGGATTGGTGCACTTTATGACATCATCAAAACGGCATTATTTTTCTGGCAACTAATTCGTGTATCCCAGATGCCGGGAGGTTGTTTATTTGTATTATTCTTTTAATTATCCAATACAAACTTATACTATTGCTATCTGTAAGCTTCTGGTTTCTAACGATACATTATTCGCCATATTTGTGATTTTCTTTGAATGGGCAGTTTAAGTTATTGCCATTCATGTATAAAATGACATACATGACCTTTGACCTTTGACCTTGTGACCCCCAACTCTAACTAGATCATTGTCCCTCCCATATGCATACATGACGTATGTTTGAAGCTGATCCGTCAAATGGTTCTCAAGTTATAGCGAGAATGAGCCATTTTCATGTATATAATGACCTCTATGACCTTTGACCTCATGACCCCATAATCTAATCAGATCATTGTCCCTCCCATATAAATACATGAGTCAAGTTTGAACTTGATCTGCCAAATGGTTCTTAAGCTATCGAGAGAACTAGCCATTTTCATGTATATAAAATGACGTCTATGACCTTTGACCTTTGACTTTGTGACCCCAAAATGTAATAAGATCATTGTCCCTTCCATGTGCATACAGGAGCCAAGTTTGAAGTCGATCCATCAAATGGTTCTTAAGTTATTGTGAGAACGAGCCATTTTTATGTATACTATGACCTCTATGACCTTTGACCTTCGACCATGTGACCCCAAAATCTAATCAGATCATTGTCCCTCCCATATGCATACATGAGCCAAATTTGAAGTTGATCTGTCAAGTGCTTCTTAAGTTATCGCGAGAACGAAAACGGGACGGACGGACGGACGCTACGACGGACGGACAACCCGAAAACAATAATGCCTCTGGCACCCACCTACAGTGGGCGGAGACATAAAAATGAAGGGTTGAGTCAAAGGTATTTGGTCATTTTGATGTCCAATACACAACAAAGTATTGGCATTATGTAAGAAACCAAATCTATCATTTTACTTCATATTTCATAGAGCTCCCAGATCTAGTAGGGCTATATTTCTTAATATCATTATAAAAAGCAGATATTTTCTTAGACTTGATCTGTAACATATAGTACAAAATACTTTGGACATGCTCAAAGATGCACTATGAAGGAAAGGAATGAAACTTTAACCCTATCTAGCCCGGGGGGGGGGCTTTTTTTAGCCCCCCCCCCCTCGACATTTTTTCGCGACACATCCGTAGCGTGAAAAGCTCACACCGTGACGTTTCATGACTTTTTTCTTTCTAGTCTTGCGCAACTTTTGAGACCAAATTCGCGATGCCCGGGTATGTGGTTCCGAAGTTACGCAACATTTTGTAAGTGCATGTCAGACCCAAAATTGCTCAAAAACATGATTTCATGTACAAATCCACTGCACATTCTGTTTCTAGTCAAAATTCATAAATGTATCATTAATTTTACTTTTACTGATTAAACACAATTAATTTCATGTTGTTTATGATTGGAATAGTGTCGCCGACGATTTCCCTCGAAAAAACAATAAAGAACAAAAAGTCGAAAAACAAAGAAACACATGAGAAATTTGAAAAACAATAAAATACATAAGAAAAAAATGTTGATACCGCCATTTTTTTGATGTACATTTGATAAGAATCCTAAAAAGAGTGTCTAGACCAAAATTTAGCAGTTTTGGAGTTGTATTTACAGATTTACAGCTGAATTATTTTATGCATAAATTAGCATAATTAATTAATTAAATATAAATTTGAAAAATTTCATAATAATTAACCACACACTTTTGGAGATTAAGTTGTGGGTGACGTGCATGCTGATTTTCGTTGCGATCGCGCGCTCAACAGCCGAGATCTGGGGGGGGGGGGGCCAAATAAGCCCCCCGGCCCCCCCCCCCCCCCCTCCCCCCGGCCTATGCAATTTCAAAATAGCACGGGCTATATAGGGTTAAAGCTTAATTTTTCAGCTCCACAATACCCCTTAGTTTAAAAATGTATTAACTTACTGGTCCTTGATGATAGTTCCAACCTCTAGCAGTCCTTTTATTAGGGCCATCATAGGCATTGTCATATACTCCATCATATGCCCAGTCACTGAAAAACAACAACAAATTTATTATGATCTTCATGACAACAGGACTATACTTTTCTTGACAATTCCAACCTTCAACGTTTTTTATGATAGCCATCTGCCACTACAGGCATTGTCACATAATCCTATATAGACCCGGTCACTGAAAATTACAAGAGAAAATGTATTCCTGAAAACAGGTGAAAGTAATATTATCTCTCAGCTTACATGTTTATACCTAAAGAGATAAGTATTAAAAAAAAAAAAAAAAAAAAAAAAAAAAGGAAGAGGTATTTTATATAGTGAGTTAATGAGATGCAACTACATCAATTTTACTACTCACTTTTTACCCTACTGTCATATTGGTTGTAAAATATCACAACCTTGTACATTACTTACTTGCCTTCATTATTTCCATATCTATCACCAGTAACAATAGCACTGACATCTTCTTCATTGCTAACATCATCATCATCATCATCATCATCATAACAAACATCATCATCATCATCATCACCATCATCATCAATAACATCATCATCATAAACACCAATACCAAAACTAAACACTAATATCAACACAAATACATGTATTATCACAGCCCATTTCATCTATAAGAACATTACTGACATAAACACAACTACCACATTTAGTACCATTATTATCATCACCATCAAAACTAGCATTACCACCACCACCAACACCACAACCATCATCACCACCACCATCATTACAACTACCACCACCACCACCACCACCACCACCACCATCACCACCACCATCACCACCACCATCATCACCACCACCACCACCATCACCACCACCATCACCACCACCATCACCACCACCATCACCACCACCACCACCACCACCACCATCTGCCACCACCATCGCCACCACCATCGCCACCACCATCGCCACCACCATCGCCACCACCATCACCACCACCATCACCACCACCACCACCACCCACCACCACCTTCACCACCACCATCACCACCACCACCACCACCACCACCATCACCACCACCATCACCACCACCATCACCACTCTCATCACCACCACCACCATCACCACCACCATCACCACCACCATCACCACCACCATCACCACCACCATCACCACCACCATCATCACCACCACCACCACCATCACCACCACCACCACCATCACCACCCACCACCACCACCACCACCACCATCACCACCACCATCACCACCACCACCACCACCACCACCACCAACACCACCATCATCATCACCAACAAACATGAGCTTACCTGGGATCCAATGTTTTCATTCCTAGAGGACCAAGCAGTTCCTTCTGTACCAGGTTTAGAGCAGTCCATGCATTACTGGGAGTAAACAACTCAGGGGCCTGTAAAAATGATTTCACCATTTACATTTTGAGACGTGTACTTGAACTAATGTCAAATCAAACCAGAGTAATACAGTGTATCTAAAGACTAATACACTTCAATGGGTCAATCAGTACGATTTCAAACGACCTTTAAAAATATTTATTTATTTATTTATTCATTTATATGTTTATTTCTGCATAGTTCAACAGATTACATAGAATGATCAGACCACAGCAAACAGTAATAAGCACAACTAAAAAAAAAGAAAAAAAAAGAAAAAGAGATCAATATGCATGTAACTTTGTAAATAATAGAGAAACATACAGAGGTATGGCAATATAAGCTTAATGCTAGAGAGCGTTGCCATACCTTACCATCCAAAAAACATTTTCATAAAATGGTTGGGGGGGGGGAGAACTAAAGTCAAACTAAGTATTAACTACTAACTAAACTAGATAAATTACCTTACACAACATTTAAGGATATATGATAAGCTGTTCTGTACGAAAATTGAAACGTAAACATGTACAAAAATTAAGTATGAAAGGTCTTACTATTTGAAATGAAAATGATCTTATACTGAGCATAAGCATGAGAAAAAAAAAATAACACATAGGATTTCTATAGCGTCTTTTCCATTTTATTAAATGCTCAAGGCGCTTTAAAAAAAAAAAAAAAAAAAAAATGACTGTGAAACAGTAATTACAACTTTGAGATAAGCAGGCGCTTAACTGCACTTTTGAAGGATTGCACGGTTAATAAATTTCAAGTGTCATTATGTAGAGAATTCCAAACATCAGGAACATTATGTCTGATAGACTTTTGAGCCAACACAGTGCGAGGATTGGGTAGGTGAATATTAGCTGCTTGTCTTGTGGGATAGGTATGAATAGCATTATTTTATTGAAACATAGAAGGAAAGGAAGTGGGCAACAATTTGTTATTAAAGCGATACATAAAAAGGGAAGTTTGAAGAAAATGGATATCATTAACAGTCAGTCTTTGAAACTCAATAAACAGGGGGCGTGTGTGAACACGGAAACCAGCTCCAGCACATATACGAATGGCTTTCTTTTGTAACAATAGAATTGTATTCGTGGCACTCCTGGATGTTGCCCAGAGAATATTACAATATAAAATGTAGGGTAGAATAAGTATTGTTTTAAATATATAATATTTTGCCAGGTACAAGATATTTAACTCCATATACAATGCCAATATTTTGAGAAATTGGCTTACTTATGTGCTTCAAATGATCACAGTTAAGTTGATCGTTAATGTAAACACCTAGAAACTTAGTGGTGTCTTTCTTTCTAATAACACACTGTCAAGTTTCACACTGAAATTTAGGTTACCACATGACTTCCTACCTTTAAAATGTATATAATTTGTTTTCAGAACATTGAGAGATAACATATTACCTCGAAACCAGTTAGCTAGTTTTGGAAGTTTGGCATTAATGGTGTTTTCAAGGATATTGACATCACGAAGAGATAAGAAAACACTTGTATTATCAGCAAACAATATGTAATTCAATGCAGATGATACATTACAGATATCATTGATATAAATCAGAAACAACAATGGGCCTAATATATTTATGAAATTTGAATAAATCTAGGCTTATCTTTTAATACATGTACATTTTAGAATAACTACTCTTCCACTGAACAAGGTCAGGATGCCGTTGCATAAAAACTTGCTATAATAGTAAATTTGCCATCAATGGCAACTACCATGGTAACGTTGCTCAACAGCCAACAGTATTCCATGATAGTAACCACTGATGGCAAAGTTATTATAACAAGTTTTATGCAATAGCACCTTGATTGGAATACCATGACTACTGATTACATGTCAAATAAGGAATTCACCATTGCTTCCTACATGGATAGGGGTTTAGGAATTCACCAGTGCTGCCTACATGGATAGGGGTTTAGGAATTCACCATTACTGCCTACATGGATACAGGTTTAGGAATTCACCAGTGCTGCCTACATGGATAGGGGTTTAGGAATTCACCATTACTGCCTACATGGATACAGGTTTAGGAATTCACCAGTGCTGCCTACATGGATAGGGGTTTAGGAATTCACCATTGCTGCCTACATGGATACAGGTTTAGGAATTCACCATTGCTGCCTACATGGATAGCGGTTTAGGAATTCACCATTGCTGCCTACATGGATACAGGTTTAGGAATTCACCATTGCTGCCTACATGGATAGGGGTTTAGGAATTCATCATTGCTTCCTACATGGATACAGGTTTAGGAATTCACCATTGCTGCCTACATGGATAGGGGTTTAGGAATTCACCATTGCTGGCTAAATGGATACTGGTTTAGGAATTCACCATTGCTGCCAACATGGATAGGGGTTTCAAATATTATTTAATTTCAAACTACAAGGCAATCTTACAGCGTTTCATTAATAGATAAATAACCTTTCATGTCTTCATACTCATACTACATTACCTACATGTATGTCAGTGTTATCATCATTGTCATTGTCATGGTCATCATTTTCTGACAGCTTTCCCAATTAATTCTAAATGTATTCTTTCTCATCTTCCTAAAGCACAGTGAGACCTTCCAAAGTCATAATGCACTATACAAGAACTGGTATATTGTTATTATTATTCTTCTTCTTATCACTGATTACTAAGTATTATCATTGCTGTTATTATTATCATTATTACTTTTATTATCATCATCAACATTATCATCATTATTATGATTATTTTCATGATTATCAGTGGTCTGATATGTCTAGATTAGCTTTGTGACTGCTTGCTCCTGCTGACTTCTAGTCTCCAACCTTCTTTTTTTTTCATCCTCTTCTTTGCTGCATTTCTTTTAACCACATTTCACCACTTTCTTTATCCAGTTCCTTCTTCACATACTTTCTTTGTCTTCTGTCCATATTATTCCCCAACTCTGTTCCTTCTTGCCTTTTAGCTCTCCTTTATTGCATATTTCATAGTAACTCATACAAGCATAACTATGTGCCATGCTACTTCTTTGTTTACAAGATATCATCAGTATCATTTTATTATAAGTTATGCATTCTATGGCCTACTCACTATAATTTTTCCCCTTTATCTTTATTCCTTTACCCTCGTCTATAATACTTCTTACCCTCATTATGTCTCAGTTGCTTAATTACGTTTTATGCATTTTATGTATATATTTTAAGCTGTAAGTACTGTGTTTTGTAATCATGTTCTCCGTTTTATGGACAGTCCTGCATATTGTTCCCATAGAAACAAGTAACCTGGGCTTATTTTGTATATTTCCCTTGTTTTGATATAAATAAAGGTGATATTGAAAAAAAAAAGAAAAAGATGTGAAAGAAAAGACACTTACCACTACCATAGCAATAGGAAAGTTGGGTCTAAGTTGGTAGTCAGCCCAGAACTGAGTTGCTCCTACACTGTCCTTGTACATACCACGTCTGTTGATGAGCTTATTAACTGTCTTGTCTGCATCAGATGCAATCCAGAAATGTTTCTCAAAGTTGGCCTGTAGCTTGTGATCCCATTCCCAATACGTCAATTTAGACTGTTTTCCTGATCATCCAATAAAAACAAAGTATTGTGATTTATTTGAGCTTGATGTATTTTGTTGTAATATTTAGACAACTAAACATTACAACAAAATATTTTGATGGGAGAAAATACAAGAGGAAAAGTAAATATCATTTGTAGGAAAACAATTCTCTCTCAAAACCCCCAAACCAATACCATTAAAACTGAACTGAACATTCTGAGTATTTTATTAAGGAGGTATTCCACATTCTATAGTATAATCAAAACCTATACCAATCCCATTCAAACTGAACTGAACATTCTGAGTATTCTGTTCAGGAGGTATTCCACATTCATAGTATAATCAATATCATCATGGTCAAAATAATGGTTATAATGTTTATTGGAGCATATATTATAAACTATGCACATGTACCAGCAGTGTCAAAACTACAAAAATGATGAATGCGACTACATCTCCTGCATGCCTCAGTTAATTTCATTGCTTAAAATGTTCTTAAATTATGGTCATAACAAACAAGGCAAATGCCTAGCAATTTCTCCCTATGTATCACAAGATGAACAACACTATTAGAATTCCTTATCGGTGCACATACAAAATCTGTACGTAGATCAGTTAATACATTCAGCATACATGTAGGTTGTCTTGAGCTACATAATATGCAGCTATGCAGATTTATGCAAATTATGCAAATTATCCAAAGCTACCTTTCTGCAAACAAAGCTGGAAATGTTCATAGACCACATAGGATCATGAAGCAACAACAAAAAACTTCAACGGAAAAAACTTTTATTGGTTACATTGTAGGGTAAATATAACTGTCTAGCCGACTATATGGTGATACATACTATTACCAACTTTAAAGTTTACACCTCAAATGATTCTTAACGAAAAAGTGGGATGGATGGATGGACGAACAACCCGAAAATATAATGCTTTTGGTGGGCGGAGGTTTAGAATTTTATTTAAATGCAGATCATCTTCTAGCAATTTTCATGTAACTGCTTTACCCTTTTCATCTGAGCATTTATATGTTCTTTTACTTTATTTTGTTGTTTTCACACGTCGGATTAAAGTTTTCCAGAGCCAAATTGCTCAGTAACCTTAATGCATTTTTTCACTTCATAAATTCATCCTCATTTGAACCTACCTTCACAGTCATTCTATCATGCTAATTTCAACCTACTTTCTATACCAACAGTCATTCCATCATGCTAATTTCAACCTACCTTCTTTATCAACAGTCATTCCATCATGCTCATTTGAACCTACCTTCTATATCAACAGTCATTCCATCATGCTCATTTGAACCTACCTTCTATATCAACAGTCATTCCATCATGCTCATTTGAACCTACCTTCTATACGAACAGTCATTCCATCATGCTCATTTGAACCTACCTTCTATATCAACAGTCATTCCATCATGCTCATTTGAACCTACCTTCTATATCAACAGTCATTCCATCATGCTCATTTGAACCTACCTTCTATATCAACAGTCATTCCATCATGCTCATTTGAACCTACCTTCTATACGAACAGTCACTCCATCATAAGGGAATTTCCCTTCTTTGTGTAGAGCTGCTAGCCATCTCAATGCTGCTTTACACAGGCCTACAATCTCTACTGGTGAGCCATCTCTACAGAATAGAAAAAAAACAACAACCAAGCTACAACTATAAGATGATGAAATTTTCAACAGTATCAAAGTATCAATGTCAAAATATTCAGATTTTCTAATTCAACATTGTTCTTATAAAGAATGAAAAGTATCTTCCCTTTCTGAACGGTAAAAATAAGAATGTGCCACACTGAAACTCAGTTCTTGTGTGACTGACACAACATGGGGTCTGGAAAAATGTATCAATGGGTGATTTCACGCTTGATGTTTATGGTTCGTGTTGGAGTTTAGAGACAACAAATTTCTGTTAAAATCGAGGTCTAACACCACTATTCAAATTAAGGAGCATATACTGATATCCTAACACAGTACATCCATATTTCAACACCCCAATGGTGTCAGCACCTATACTGATATCCTAACACAGCACATCCATATTTCAACACCCCAATGGTGTCAGCACCTATACTGATATCCTAACACAGTACATCCATATTTCAACACCCCAATGGTGTCAGCACCTATACTGATATCCTAACACAGCACATCCATATTTCAACACCCCAATGGTGTCAGCACATTCTTGATGAAGGAAAAAATACTTTGTTTTTATCAATTAAATCATGAGTCTAGCATACATAAAATTACACAAGCATTTTAGTAATTAAAAAGAAATTCTTATTTGATCTAGAGTGCATCTTCGCAGAAATGGATAGTCTTTACTGGAAAGTAAGGTTAGATTTAATTTCACTAGAGTTTCTCGCTTGCTGCAGAAAATGCTTCGGTAACTCCTGCAGCTAGACACCGGACTGGACGGCACAGCGCATACATGGCAAACACCCAAATTTCGTGCACTGGCTAAAATTAGCCATTAAGTTTTATGAAGTTTTCCTTTTGAATGTTGATTTAGAGCTTATGCTGATTAGTAATTGGGATTCCTCAAGATCTTTACCACAGAAAATCTCTCTCAAAAGGCCTACAAATATCACATAGAATGCAACACAAACTCCAACACCAACCATGAAATACATATTTCTTGATCCCTAGTGGTATAGTGTTAGTCAATGAGAATTTGTACATGAAATTAAACACAGACTGCCTAGCTTAGGTCAGCAGATGACATTCAACTAAAATTAAACATCACAGATCAGAACTACATGTATGTGATGTAAAAACTACTTATTTCTGTCTTATTTCATGGTCGGTGTTAGACAGTGATATTGCGGCAAAATAAGCATTAACACTTAACATCAACACCTAGTGTGAAACCACCCAATGTCTTTATGTGCTTTCAAAAAGCTTGGATTATTAACCTTGCCCAGCCTAGCTGCCCTAATAAAGGTGATGAACCTTTGTGGACAAAAATCTTTCCAGTAACCATTTACTTCACATGGGTGGAGTATGGCAAATGTAGATTACGTTGTTAAAGCATGTTATTGCTATTATACTATGGATTTCACCCCTGTACCCTGTGATCAACTTAGCCACTTGACTAAAACACCTCTACATTAAACTGTCCTTTTACCTCTAGTTTTTGTACAAGTTTTAGTTTCTAAAGTGAAATGATTCAATTACTTTCAAGACCATGACCACATTTAATAATTATATCCATTTAGACAAAGGGAATACAAGGCAAACGCCATAGGTTGCTTCATTGGCAAATTAGAATGTGAACTTTGGTCTGGCAGCTTTATTATACTACGCATGATGATACATGTACATACATGTACATACATTTTATCCCTTGAAAAAAAGACAATGCTGTTTCTGCATGCTGCTAATACTTTATTTTTTCAACTTCACTGATACTTATTTGAAAACTTATGCTGTTATCTATTTTTCAAACCTTGCACTGTGCCTTCAATGGATTAATTGTGGATATGACTGGTGACCATACCTCAAAGGTGTAAAAAGTTATTACATGTACATCTAATGTAATTTTCAATGAAAGTTCATTGACCTTTGACCATTTACGATGACACATTTACATATATGATATGTGCCTCTGAGAGGTATACGTGCGATTTGAATTCAGTAATCCTACCTCAAAGGTACAAAAAGTAAATTACATGCAATGCGATTTGAATTCAGTGATCCTACCTCAAAGGTACAAAAATAATTAAATGCAATGTGATCTGAATTCAGTGATCCTACCTCAAAGGTACAAAAAGTAAATTACATGCAATGTGATTTTCACTGAAATTTCATTGACCTCTAGATTTCTGTCCTTCATCAGATTCAACTCTTTTTCAAACATGACCTGTGCCTTTACGAGATGTGGTTTGATTTGGTGATTCTACCTCAAATCCATGGAAAGTGATTACAGTGCTTTTTGAGGAAAATTCATTGACCTTTTGACCTTTGACCTCGGTCAGATTCAAAATGATGATGCCTACAGTCCAACTCCACTATGCAGGCGATACAAAACAATCCTCCGAAAATTCTTTCTTACCGTGGTGTGGCAGGAAGCCCTCTATTGCCTCCAATCTCTGAATCACCAACCTTGTCCATCCATGTCCCACAATTCCACTCACTTCCTCCAAATGGGAAGCCAGTAGTATGATCTACACCATGAGTAACATTGAAACCTATATGTGGGGAAAAAAGATAAAACAAGTGATGGTTTATCAGTGGAAACTGATGATTCTCCAAAGTTAAATTTCTCTTCACTCACTCATTTCTTTGATTCAGGAATAATGTCAACTTCACTATTTATCAATAATTAAGTTCCTTTTGTTTTTGCTTTTCCTTTTCCCTCTTTTTATCCTCCCCCTTCTCTACCTGCCTTATTATCATTGTCTCTTCATCACCATCATTGTAATCATGATCATCGTCAACATCATCAATCATCGTAGTTATCAGCGTCATCAATCATCATCATCATCATCATCATCACTGTAATCAAACCGCACCCAAAGATACATGTAGGTGAATCAGCGGTATGGGTGCTATGTGTTAAAGCGGCAGGGAATCGGCATTATGCTATATTGCTTTTGTTGCATTGGAAGCACTCACTTAAGTGTAAATAAATACGTTGTTAAACTAGTGATTTTGCATGGAAATATTGCAAGGTACATGTATGGGCAAATTCATCAGTTGAATTGGAGACACTTTGCTATTTGTTTGTAAAAAGCAATGTATGAGAATTTAACAGGATGGATACACTTATTCATGCTGGTTATAACCTGAAAGGAAAGTGGCACAGTAACTGTGTCTACTCTGGTGGGGCCATGTAAGAAATTTCACAAGATGCAACTCTGGAGAATGAAGGTCAATGGTGTTGCACTATAGTCGGCCGAGAGGAACGTTGCGAGTCGACACGACTTGGAATTTTCACTTGGCTCCAGTCTGCAATGACTTTATCTGAGCTCTACATTTAAGCAAAGGAAAGTTCTTCATTTTATTTTCATAATACTTGCTGGTGGCCACCGATACTCTTTTGAAGAATTACTTTGAAGACTTATGGTTCTGAGTTCAATATAACTCATTACCTTATAGCTGTTTGATGCATCCGACAATACCTAAATGATAACAGTTTTCTGTTGATGTCATTTATCTGGATGCATGTGAATGATAAACACTTGTGCAATAAAAGTCAGTGGTTTGAATATAATATTAACTGGCTACTGATTGTAGGCATATATGTAGTTCTGCTTTTCAAGTAAATTCAGATTGTTTTCAGATTATTGTAGTCTTGAATGCATCAGTGATGCTTCTTTATTTTGACACATGCATATATTTGTAGGTTGTATTTCTTTTATCAAATGAACATCATATAAATGCACATGCACTTATCATTCTCATGAATTTGAAAAATGTAAAGTGAAACTGAGATTGATAATGTCTTTGTTTATGTATGTTCCATGTTTATAAACCCCTGACTACTGAGGAGAACCTTTCAATAAGAACTAGTTTCCTAAAGCACTAGTCTCTCTCTCTCTCTCATTCTTTTGTTGTTTAATCAAATAAAATCATCATCATCATCGTCATCAATCATCGTAATCAGCATCATGATCATGATAATCTTCATTATCATCATTTATCATCATCACCGCAATCAAGATCAATGACTCTTTCAGTTTATTCATTTCATAAAATATACAAAGGTATATACAAGTACAATAAAACTGTGGCCAGGAATCACTTGAAAAAGCCAAAGGCTTGCAAGACACAGCGATTCCCCTTACAAAAGTACATCAAGAAACATAAAAATATCATGAAATCATCATTACTGTCATCACTCATCACGATCATCAAAATCGTCATCATAATTACTTTCATCAATCACCGTGATCATCACCACTATCATCATCATCATCATCAATTATCGTGATCATCCCAGCAATCATCATCGTCATTACAATATACCTTGATCTGTCATGTTTCTATCAAGCCCCTGTCCAGCATGTCTCTCTCTATAACTCACTCCATCAGCATGTTTCTGCATTGCTTCCTGTATTACTGCACTAAGTGGTTGGTCCTATGATAAGAAATCAAACACAACAATTTATAAAAGTCACCTGGATGATGCACCAAGCACTTTACATAAGTTTTTGGAAATGACAAGGATACCTGGCTTTGAATTGGTGTTGTAGTGTGCAAATACTCAAGAACAGATTCAAAACTATGTCTATGCAAAGGATGGTATGCTACATTTTCATCAAGTAAATGTACATGTAACTTATTTTGCAAAGTAGAATATTTGTGACCCTTCACCACAAAACGACCAATAAGTTGGATTTTTTTTTCTTCAGATTTTAACACCATTTGAAAGTTTACACCCTAAGCTTTAAAATGGCATAAAACTTGTCTTGTGTGGACCAAACAAACCATTTGATATTTTATTGAGAATGTTGGATAGGTTAATGATTTGAGTAACAGGGAAAAAGGGGATGTAAAAAAAGTGATCAATCAAATGTGCCGAGCCATTTCCTATTGTCAATGGTATGAAAACAGAAGGGTGAATTAAAACTCCCCTAACTAATTGGATTTGGGTGAAACCTGGTGTACCTTTCAGACAGAACTATAATCCTCTTCTGCTCTTCAATTTGAATGCCAGACAGTGCATATGTTTTTAGTTGTTCTCAATTTGAATGCCAGGCAGTGCATATGTTTTTAGTTCTTCTCAATTTGAATGCCAGGCAGTGCACATGTTTTTAGTGGTTCTCAATTTGAATGTCAGGCAGTGCACATGTTTTTAATTGTTCTCAATTTGAATGCCAGGCAGTGCATATGTTTTTAGTTGTTCTCAATTGGAATGCCAGGCAGTGCACATGTTTTTAGTGGTTCTCAATTTGAATGCCCGGCAGTGCACATGATTTTAATTGTTCTCAATTTGAATGCCAGGCAGTGCATATGTTTTTAGTTGTTCTCAATTTGAATGCCAGGCAGTGCATATGTTTTTAGTTCTTCTCAATTTGAATGCCAAGCAGTGCATATGTTTTTAGTTGTTCTCAATTTGAATGCCAGGCAGTGCATATGTTTTTAGTTCTTCTCAATTTGAATGCCAGGCAGTGCATATGTTTTTAGTTGTTCTCAATTGGAATGCCAGGCAGTGCACTTGTTTTTAGTTGTTCTCAATTTGAATGCCAGGCAGTGCATATGTTTTTAGTTGTTCTCAATTTGAATGCCAGGCAGTGCATATGTTTTTAGTTGTTCTCAATTTGAATGCCAAGCAGTGCATATGTTTTTAGTTGTTCTCAATTTGAATGCCAGGCAGTGCATATGTTTTTAGTTGTTCTCAATTTGAATGCCAGGCAGTGCATATGTTTTTAGTTGTTATCAATTTGAATGCCAGGCAGTGCATATGTTTTTAGTTGTTCTCAATTTGAATGCCAAGCAGTGCATATGTTTTTAGTTATTATCAAATTGCACTGCGAAGATCATTCCTGGCAAAGCTGGCACATACTTTTCTGAAATGTCCCCTAAAAATGGTCTTTTTAAAGAAATATAAGAATTATTTCTACATTTCATTTCACCCTCAAATTATGTCAGAGAGCATATTAATAAATGAACTTGTAGAAGATATGGAAAAGTAAAAAATCACCCCCTCCCCCCCCCCCCCCCCCCTAAGCTGTTCATGCTAAAACTCCCATAGCAACTAATTGGTGCTTTTATGGTGTGGGGTCACATTTGGTTATTGTAGCATTTTGGAATAATAAAATTATTAGAAATTTTGTTGGAAATCAAATACAGTGAAAGGAACAGCATGTAGACATACATGTAGGTATATGGGACTAAACACACAAAGTTTGGTTAGCAGTTTGAATGTATTTCAACACACAATTGGAATAAAAGTCAGCGCAATCTGAGTGCAACGTTTTCATGTGAACTTGCTACTACCAAAATCTGCCCAATAGGACTAAAAAGAAAGGGACAGCTCGCAAAAACTTTTCCTTTTTCCAGAACTTTTTGAGAAGAATATGCAGTCATGAAACTCACCACAAAGCCAGGAGGATGAGGATCAGCATCATCTGAAGGGAAGATCCTAGAGACAGGCTCTTCTAGGATTGAGATACCACCCTTGACAGTCTTAGTATAGAGCTGAATACAGTAGAGCCAAAACCAGACTGCATCACGACAGTTATACCGGGCGTGGTCACCACCGCCAAGAAGGTTAGGTATGAGACCATGACGCAGAGTACCAGCAAAGGATAGGATCAGGTGTCTAGATGAACCCAGAAAGAGAGAGAGAGAGAGAGAGAGAGAGAGAGAGAAGCAGTGTATGGTTACAACCTGATCATAGCAACATAGTGAAGATGGGTCCTGCTATTGATATACACATCCACCTAACATTGTTGTAAAAGGTATACCTTGGAATACCTGTATGTTGATAAATATATCAAGTGTACATTACATGTACCACCAGCTTTACATATAAACATTGGATACTATTTTCAAAACTTTACTGGGACATTATTAAGCCTTTGATGAACATAATAGAATAAAAATAATCACTACTCTTATTGTCATGATCATCTTGATTATTTTCATTATGATGTACTTACTTTGCCTCTTCTGTCCTTCCTGTTACTAACAACAATCCTGGTAGAGCAATGAATGTATCTCTTCCCCAGCAACGCATGAAACCACTAGAGAAATGAGGCAGACCTGCAGACATAGTAGGTGCACTCTGTATATACTTCCCAGTCTCACTGTCTAGAGCTGTTGGTACGCCCTCTAGTGATGGTGACATGATAGGTAGAGGAGAGGTCTTCACAATACCACACATTTGAACTGATCCCAAAGCAAGTGATCTCACAAACGATGATCCATCAGTAACAAATCTATATAGATACAAATACATTATCATATACATGTATGTTAGTAGGTTGTTACCTTACATTGTTTCAGTATAAAGAGTCATATCTATCTAAATAATGTAGTATACAGAGTAACAGTGAAAGATCTGAGTCCCTTCTTCTTCCTGATGAGCGACCACAATCAACTAGCTGATTATTCTGTCACTAAAGGAGGTCAGCATTGCACATTGCAGAAATATTTCCAGTTGGTGGAGTCTTTGAATTTGTTTAGTTTTTTTTTCCTTTCTTTCTTTCTTTTTTGTAGTAACCCTAATCCTAACCCTAACCCTAAAAGGAGACAAACAAAACACACAAAAAGAGAGAGAGAGACAGATATGCAACTATATGTGATATGAAATGACCAATAAGTAGGAAATCTGAATTTTACATTTCAACATAGTTTGAAAGCTTGGACTCCAAGCTTTTGAATGATATACAACTTACCTTGTCATGACCATGCAAAGTTAAGGTGCGTTCAGATATGATGGGACTTTGTGCCGCCATATTTTTTGTGTTCAGATATGGCGCAAAATTGTGGCGCCACATATGGTAATGAAAGCGCATTAATGCATTAACTCTCAAATAAGACAGAACTTTGTCAAAACTTGCGCAAAACAAAGCCATGACAACATTTTTTGCGCTAATTTTTTAGGAATTTGATTGATGCACATTTATTTGCAGCCAGGCAGCAAACATAACTAACTGTATCGTGCCTCGGCGACATTTTTTTGTCGCCTCATACCCCATAGGCTTGTACACAAAAATGTGGTGGCAGAAAGTCGCATCATATCTGAACGTACCTTAGGAATGACAGCTTGTCAGACAGGCTAATTACCAGAATAATAGAGAGAACAGGATGTAAAGAGGAGTGATCATTCACGGGTGCCATACTTTTTTTCCTATTGTCTGCCTCACTAAAAGGTTGAATGAAAACTCGAGTATTGACAATGAAGGGATTATCAGATTAGGCTCACACCTGGAATAGTTTTAAAGGATATGAACTTCACTGCTTTACATTTTGAAAGCCACAGAATGAATAACTTCTGAGTTACAATATACACATTGTAATGTGAAGGTTTTACCCATCACGCTGGCATACTTTTATATCAACTTCCCAAAATGGTAAATTTAAATCAAAGAAAAACACATTTATACATTGGAGATGGCCCCCATATTTGGTAAGATGGTACTAGAATAAATAAACTATCAGAAAATATATAACAAATAAAATTAATTTTAACCCCAAGCTCTCTATTTTAGCTGTTCACTCTAAAACTCCGATTGCGATTATCTGTCGTTTGTGGTGGAGGATCACATAAGTAGATTGAGAAATAGCTACATTGCGATTATCGGTCGTTTGTGGTGGAGGATCACATAAGTAGATTGAGAAATAGCTACATTGCGATTATCGGTCGTTTGTGGTGGAGGATCACATAAGTAGATTGAGAAATAGCTACATTGCGATTATTGGTCGTTTGTGGTGGAGGATCACATAAGTAGATTGAGAAATAGCTACATTGCGATTATCGGTTGTTTGTGGTGGAGGATCACATAAGTAGATTGAGAAATAGCTACATTGCGATTATCGGTCGTTTGTGGTGGAGGATCATATAAGTAGATTGAGAAATAGCTACATTGCGATTATCAGTCGTTTGTGGTGGAGGATCACATAAGTAGATTGAGAAATAGCTACATCATGTACATGGTCAGAAAAGACATTGAGCTTCAGGGGCACTACTCAATTCAATACTTGAATTAGAATTTGGAGGACTTCACTCAGTTTCTGGCTTATTAAACTACAGTATACTTGGTCAACTTCGGTATTCAATCAAGTTTTTTTTTTGCTAAATATGTTACTCTAAATCACTGAATTGGTTCATCTGATGGTGACGTAGTTTTTAAAGCAGCTTTATACAATCAGTATATGCCTAGTAGCATCCCGTCCTGATGTTGTATTAACCCTAATCAGGCTGGGATCAGGGGGGGGGGGATTCCTGAGATCTCAGCCGATGATGACACAATCGCACCAAAAGACGGCATGCACGTCATCCAAAACGGAATCTACAAAAGAGTATAGTAAATTGCTCCAAAACGATTTCAATTTATTTTTCAATTAATTAATTATGCTAAATTATGTGTGAAATGAGAATTTAGCTCTAAATCATTGAATAAAGCTCCAAAACTGCTAACTTTTGGTCTAGACACTCTTTGTAGTATTCTTAGCACATGTACTTGAAAAAAAAAATTGGTATCGAAACTGATTTATGTATTTTATTGTATTTCAAATTTCTTATGTATATCTCTTCTTTAAACATTTTTTTGTTTTTGTTTTTGACATGTATGTAATTTGTCGGGGACACTTTTGAATTAATGAATTTTAATCAGTAAAAGTGAAAATAATATTCATGAATTTTAGCTGAAAACACAATTTGTTGAAATTGTACATGAAATCACGTTTTTGAGTAACTTTGGTCTGATGTGCAAGTACCGCGTACCCGGACGTCGCGAATTTGGTCTCAAAAGATGTGTGAGATTTGAAAGAAAAGTCATGAAATGTGGAATCGACTGCTTTGCACTTTGTGGACATACATGTATCATGCGAAAAGTCCAGGGGGGAGATGAGGCGGATTCGCCCCCCCCCCCCATCCTTTTCAGGGTCAAGACTAGGTGGATAAGGGAAGCGATAAACACAGCATACGATCCCACTCTCCCACATAGTCAGGCTGCTTCAACAACAGCTATGATGAGGGTGTGAAGAAGCTTGTAGACCAGCAAGTGAAAGCTTACCAAGAAATAGGTAAATACTAAATGTGTAAAAAAAGAACTGTTTCACAAAATATTTCACCCTAAGTCTACAGTCCCTAGTAGACTTTACCCCACAATGACTGGGTTATTCTAGAGGTAGCAGACTTTACCCCAAAATGACTGGGTTATTCTAGAGGTAGCAGACTTTACCCCAAGATGACTGGGTTATTTTGGAGGTAGCAGACTTTACCCCTCAATGACTGGGTTATTCTGGAGGTAGCAGACTTTATCCCACAATGACTGGGTTATTCTGGGGGTAGCAGAATTTACCCGATAATGACTGGGTTATTCTGGAGGTAGCAGAATTTACCCGATAATGACTGGGTTATTCTGGAGGTAGCAGACTTTACCCCATAATGACTGGGTTATTCTAGATATAACAGACTTTATCCCATAATGACTGGGGGTTATTCTGGAGGTAGCAGACTTTACCCCACAATGACTGGGATATTCTGGATGTAGCAGACTTTACGCCACAATGACTGGGATATTCTGGATGTAGCAGACTTTACGCCACAATGACTGGGTTATTCTGGAGGTAGCAGACTTTACCCCACAATGACTGGGTTATTCTGGAGGTAGCAGACTTTACCCCACAATGACTGGGTTATTCTGGAGGTAGCAGACTTTACCCCACAATGACTGGGTTATTCTGGAGGTAGCAGACTTTACGCCACAATGACTGGGTTATTCTGGAGGTAGCAGACTTTACCCCACAATGACTGGGTTATTCTGGAGGTAGTGAGGTCTTAAAAGTCACATGACTTGGTAACAGCTCGACCAATTTTTGTTAACTTTGTCAAAAAGGATGAGCAAGACTTGAAAGAAAAATGTCAGAAAGTGGCATGATATAAAATGTGGCGATTCGAATTGTGCGGCCAAAATTGTCTAGAGGGACCTTTAAGGCCTCCCCACCCCGAGTCGTTTTAGGTTTAGTCAATAATTTGGGAAGCATTGTTATGCAGGCATGATATGCTGTGCTTAAGTCAATTTTATAGCTGTTCATACATGCAACCATCTTACTGCATGTTATTTTGGAAGGACTTTATGATGTCACAATGGTTATCACTGAGTATTTTGCCGAAGTCAACTTAAGTAAAATGCTTATAATACAACTTAATCTATTTTATTTAGCCAAGTAAAGTGCTGAGTAAAATACTGACTTATTCTGAGTCATGAATTGAATATAGTCCCAGAAAGCTAATTTTAGAAATACTGTCATTGTTACAAGTGATATATGGCCAGCCCTTCAAGGAAACAGAGTTATCTAGACAATGTAAGTATTCCTTACGAGCTCATAGTCTTCCAAGCCAAGTCAAGGATAACTGTGAATGCTCCAACCATGATGGCATCAAAGTAACATGGTATGAGGTAGCGTGGGATCTGAGTGAGTGGAGTAAAAGCTCTCTCAAACCATACACCAAGCTGAAAGAGAAAGAAGACAAACAGAAATATTAATGACTATCTAGTATCAAAGGTTTGAGAGTAGTACAGCAATGGGATCAATAGTACAAACTAGTGTTGTCAACCAAGCTGAGCCAAACGTCCCAGCAGTTTTATCCTCTGAGATGGTACTGGGTCGGTTCTCAGATCAGATTGCATATCCCGTTTCCAAGAAGAAACAAAGATATATGGATGGAATTTAGTCCCTTTTGAGTACAAATGCACTTTAATTCTGATTTTTCCCATAATTCACCTCTGAATAAAGAACATGTACCTATTAAAGGTAAATATGATGAGAGGAATAAAATAATCCTAAAAACTGATGTTGCACAGCAAAGTCAGATAAGGTAAGGAAATCATAAAGCTGTACTGTACACACAGAATAGCCTAGTTGCACAATGCATGTAGATCCAAATCAAGTCTATCAATACTGTGCTTGAGTGTTTTACTATGAAAAATGCTGAGGAGACAATATCAACACCAAATTATTGTTAAAAATAAATTACTCGGGCAAAACAGTGCTTCATATTATTTGAGAAATGACACAAAAATCGCAACATGAAATTTTAAAAATTTGCAAAGACGCAGAAGTGTTCATCTGAGTCTGTGTCCCTTGTAGGCAGCAGAGTGCAGGAATGCGGTGCTGATGTAGTGTGACTGATCAATATACATAGTACATAGACAGCAGAGTGCAGGAATGGTGCTGATGTAGTGTGACTGATCAATATACATAGTTCACAAACATCATAAAGTTTGCTTGTTTTTGTAACAATATAGTTACATCATTATTTCTGTCACATTTCTTGGACTGTGCTTTTCATGCAAGCAAGGTTCGTCTCTACTGTATTTTATCTCTGAACTGACTCTTAAATGGTATTTTATTGCTTTTTAAAACTTATTTGTATAGCAAATTCATCTTGTGTCACTTTTTACATGTTAACCCATTCGTGACAGGAATTATTTAAAGCCTAATTTGATCAGCTTTTTTTCTTCAAATTGGCAACACCAACATTTTTATTTTATTGCTACATTTTTCTTATAAAACGTCATGTATCTGAAATGAATATAAATTGACAGAAATTATGATGAGAAGTCAAAAAGTTGCCAATTTGCAGGGGAAAATGGTGATTCTAAACTTTCTATCACATTGCCAATTTAAAGATTTTAATGCTTATTTTCCTTTAAAAAAATTTCAGCATCAAACAACGAATATTAACGCAACCAAAATGGGCATAGTTTGTGTAGAATTTTTTGCTCTTTCTGCTCATGTATTTGGTATGATTTTTAGGGCTTTGCATCAAAAGATATTAGGCCAAACCACAAAATGTGGACCTCTGCCATGAATGGGTTAAGCGTGCATGATGAATTTCACATCTTCCTGTGGTCTAAGACTACATGGACATATTTCTAGAGCTTTGAAAATTCATTACAGTTAACATTTATTCCTCCATTACAGGAATCTTGAGTAAGGCATCAAATGGAATTTTAGTCAGTTTATGTATGATTTTCAACTACAATTTCAATGCAAATTAAACTGGTAAATGTACATTTCAAACTTAGCGAAATCGTGAGTCGAGACCGCAAAGAGTAGGGAGTAAGTTATTGCCAGGCTTGCCAGCTTTTATGAGGATAGGGGTAGGGGAAATTGCCGAAGCAGTAAAGTAAGCCTTACTTAGACATGCCTACTATACACTCCAGGAACAAGAGATAAGAAAATAAAGTTTTTTTTGCAGGGACGGCTCCGAGACAGGATTTTGATTCTATGATTCTAGATAACACTAGTAAAAAGTTACTTTCTAAAATGCTAACCATATATCAACATCACATAATTAGAGAAACAATGAATCATGAAATCAAAATCACTCCATAGCCTAGTATGTGACTGAGCAGTGTGAAAGTCATATTCAAGCTAAACTGCAGAAAAAAATTTAAAAATTAGGTTCATACCCTCATAATGCCATAAAAGTAGGCATGGTATTTGAGCAATATAAACTCCCTCACTCACACATAAATAAACTGAAACAAGGGCATCAAAAATACATCATTCCAAAATCTTAATGAAGAAGAATTAGGCTATGCTAACCCATCAATCTACTACAAGTTAACCCATTGACTACTAGAACTGGGTGATCCCTTTATTAAGCCTATTGGAATAAGAGAATTCAGTAGTCAACGGGTTAAATCCCAAGTACTCAATTCTGATCAGTAAAGAAACTAGTGGGGTTGAATTTTTATAGTTGCATTTACATTAATATTTAGATTTAAATGTATTCACATTGTTGGAAAAGATATCAATAATTTTTCATACCTGCTTTGTGGAAGGGTTTAGCTTAAGTCTGTTAGCTACATAACCAGGCATCCAGTCACCTTGTCTAAGGTTTTCACACATAGGATGACCAAGGTCATTCTTACTCCTGATATCTGCCAACACTGACATGAAACCTATAAATAGAAGGGTAGGTTTGAGAAAAACACAAAATGATTCCTTGAATAACACCTTCAATTTACCTTTATGTTGTTTCTCAGATAGGGCAAAGCCACTGGATACTTATAAATACACATACATTTGCTTTCTTGGTAATAAGGTATATCATTCTCTGAAAAGCAGTCTGTTTGGATTGATCGTGAGTTTTTACTGTCAATAAATAAATACAATACAATAAAATACATGTAAATAAATTTCAAATTATACCTTGCAAACCACAGTAGACTAGCTTGCCATAGTTTGGGATGTCATAGGTTGCTGACCCCTTCCCATCATCCCTTTCCTCATTGTCACATCGGTAGAGGATATGGTTCATATCCGTCAGGGTGAGTTTCTGAGCCAAGGTATGGAAGCTAGAGTTATTAGCTCTCATGGGACTGGTTCCACTGAGTGTTCTTACACGATAGCCAAACTGAGCTATACAGGAACGCAGGGAAGACAGCGCTGCTCGGGCAGATGGGTGAGGTACAACTCTGTTAACCAAATGAAATAAGAGTTTTGAATGTCTTAGGGTGTTACGTTATGCTTACACCTAGGCTAGATCTAGGTACATTGTACAGTGTGAAATCTAGAGGTGAATTTAGGACTTTTAGTGTTGAGAACTGAATGTACAATCATTATTGTCAAAGCATGTGTCAAGGTACTCTCAAATGCAATTCTTAAATAGTGCAACTCTCAGTAGAATTGTTTACTGCACAAATGATCAATAACAATGGAAATGGAAAAACCAAATAAACTTATAAAGAAGAAATAATGCCCACTCTACGAACTAGTGTTTTAGATTTTGCCAACATGTACTTACTTGAATGCAATAACACTGCCTGGTGGGAAGTTAATAAAATCAATTTCTTGAAGGGAAGCTTGAGCTTGGCTACCATGTTGTAAGAGCTCACAGACCTCACTGTTGAGTAGAGTCACATGGGTTTGCATCTGAACACTATAGTTTGATAGACCAGTGATATGAGTAGAAGAGGATGGGATGCTTTCTTTATCTTGCTCCACTAGTCTTGCTTCCAGAATGATCTCTTCAACAGAACCTGGTATTATTGGTGATTAAATGAACAGAATATCATCCTACCATTAAACTACACAAGAATTTTCAATAAATAAAAAAGAAAAAAGATAACGATTTCAATCTAACTCTACAATAGTATGAGGATTAATACATGTAGGAATGACTAACCTACAGCATAAGCAAGATGTAAAATGAATTTCTTTGTAAAGTCTCATTCTAGAAAAAAAGTATCTAAACACAATTCTGTATTAACAAAAGAATAAATATGCAACAGGTTTGAAGAGAGTTGGAAAGCAAACCATATCACAACAAGTACAGTTTTAACTAATTCCCTTGACATTCAGACATATTTTTCATCTAATTTTTACAGATCTATATATTGTACCAAATTGATTACTGCTTGTGAGATATATATCTACATGGCAGTTACAGCTCGTTATTTTGAAGGTTCGTTATTCTGAAGGTTCGAATACTCCGAAGGGTCGTTATTGTTATTTCTATATACATAATGACTTCTATGATCTTTGACATTTGACCTTGAGACCCCCAAATCTAATCAGATCCTTGTAACTCCCATATGCATACATGAGCCACATTTGAAGTTGATCCGTCAAAAGGTTCTTAAGTTATCACGAGAAGAAAAACGGGACGGACGGACAGACGGATAACCCGAAATCATAATGCCTCCGGCACCACCTACAGTGGGTGGAGGCATAAAAAAGGATTCATAAATCTGAAAATGAAATGAGGTTCATTCATCGGAAAATGAAAAGGGCTCGTTAGTCTGAAAATGAAGTAAGGTTTGTTAATCGGAAAATTAGATAAGGTTCCTTATCTCAAAAATGACAGAAGGTTCCTTGATTAAATACGGTTTATTTTCGGAATAACAAACCTTATTCAATTTTCGGATTAACATTTTCAGATTAACGAACCCTATTTTATTTTTGGACCGACCAACTTTATTTCATTTTGGGATTAACGAACCCTGTTTAATTTTCGGAAAAACGAAGCTTCGGTACATCAAACCCCATTTTAATTTTGGAAAAAAAAATTGTTTACAATAACGAATCTTCAGATTAGGAGCAAATGTTTGGATGAACAAACTCTATTTGTGACCAGGCACCACAAAACCACCAAAAAGAAATGATTTTTTAGTTAAAGATCGATTCTGAGAGAGCAGATTCTCAGCTTTAAAATGATGTATCACTCATTACCATTGGATGATCCTAACCCACTTTACAAAGAAAAGAAAGTTCACTACCAAAGAATGTTACTTTTGAGAAATATAGGATTAAAGTTTGCCAGTCTAACTGAAGCACTCTCACTCTCCCACTATTGTGCAAAGGAGCCAAAAAGAAGATTAGAACTCAATTGAATTTTCAAGGAAGGAGTAATCAAATTACCCCCAAAGTTGGCATACTTATTAAGCACATCCTGTTCATTGTTATGGATTGGACAAGTACATGTATCAATGCAAGAGCTTACCCTGTTTTAAATTTATGGGAGATCAAAGGGACAGAATTATTTTTGGTCTTTAGAAAGAAGAACTAATTACGTTATCCAAAAAAGATGAAAGATAAATCTAATAAAAACTGTCAAAAAAAGCACTTTAGGACTGATTGGTGCATCCAAATTTTTACAGTACGTAGAAAAAAGTATACTCTAAGAAAATACCAAAAACTGAAATTTTACCATTCTGACCAAAAACACTGTTGATGAGCTCCAACTGAAAATCATACTTTCTGGTGATTTTGTGATGCCGGGTCACATTTCATTTTCAGATTAACAAACCTGCAGGTATACGATATTTGCGTGTTTGGAATAATGAGCAGCACCCTATAGGGCATACATATCACACTATGATGCCACAATGTATTCACTATTCATTGTTAAAGACAAAGATCTATATGTTACCAGGTATGCATAATGGTGGTATATGTCCTGTGTAATGAGCATTGTGAGGATGCTTGAAAGCTGTACGAGCCACCAGGATAACAGAAAGATGAGATACAGGGCAGTGACGTGTGACAGCTACTATGTTCTCATCCACTTGATCTACATACACCTGACAAGTAAATTTAAAAAAAAGACAACAACACACAGTTTAAAGCCCTAGTAAATAAACAAAAGTTAAACTACATGACACTTTGGAATATGGTTAATATCCATCCTTTTATACACATCTACAATCTCTAAGAAACGATTTAACTTCAATTCACTGTTTTTATGTATAATGCGGCTGTTACACTTTGCCGGATAAGACACAAACACATTGGAAACGAATGTTCATATTTGGCATCCGTTGATATCCGTCAAAATGTGTTTCATGTCCTTTTATCCTTTGGATGGAAGTTCATCATCAGATGATGTCCGTCAAAGCGGCCAGAACACTTTGTGCATGCATGAAATTTTTCTTGCCAGGAATGGATGACGAGATCCGGCCCTTGGCCGATGGTTGTGTATTTCCTGCTGTATGTGTACTGTACGTTTTCCACACATTTCCATCTGCATTCTAAGTGTCCTGCAGTGCCATCGCTGCAAGAGATGGGATGTGCATGTACAGCACAGTACTGTACGTTTTCCACACATTTCCATCTGTATTCTAAGTGTCCTGCAGTGCCATAGCTGCAAGAGATGGGATGTGCATGTACAGCACATCAAACACATACACCATGATTTGAACAAAGAATAAACAAAATACCATCTGTTCTTGTACATTGGGCCATCCGGCGATATGTGACAGGGGCATTACCAAAAAAAAAAAAGAAAAAAAGGAAAACATTGTATAAATTAATAATGTATATTACTACAAGGATAAAGCCACAATTTTTAATCTCTTTGATTTTACTATTTGTATCTTGCTATTTATCATCTAATATAAAGAAGTCTTACATTCCCATCTTCCTTCTACCTTCTAGGATTAATCAATTTTTCAAAATTCCTCAAATTTATGACCACCTTGTCATCTTTAAATAATTCAATTCAATTTATTTATATAAATATAACTTGTAAAAAGCAAATATACATTATTCATCAAGCATACTGCAAACAGGGGAGAAGTGTATACATTAGTGCTGTCATCGACAAGCCTTTTGTCACCAAGCTTGTCGATAATAGTGTATTTTGACGGGAAGGTGACATTTCGACAGAGATTCTATGATGGTGACAAGAATCAACTCTCATAACTTTAGAGTTTGAGTCAGAATCTATGTTGGCTTTACATGCACTTTGCAAACTTGATTTTAAAGACAACAGTGTTTTATCAGAGCTGCCAAGTAGTATGAATTTTCCGTATTACGTACAGAAATCAAATGCGGGAGTATGTTTTTTAATGCTGAAAATGAAATGCGGAAATGCACAAAATCAATTATGTATTACAGTCTATGGCCGGTGCATGCAATCAATTGCCAATTTGAAGATGGGAAACATTGCACCGGTCAATGTAATATGCATACTGCGAGCACTAGTATACTAACCATAGTATTTATCCTCTTCAACTGTACAATCTTCAAATTGGCGCCAAGAAATGCCAATTTGACGACGTGCACCAGTCAATGTAACATACATACTGCGTGCTTTACATGTATGTACCAACCACTGTATTTAGCCTGTACAAATGAATAATCTTCAAATTGGCGTACAAAAATTGTCAATAACTTCAGTATGTATAAGCTTGCAAACAGAACAGAGGTGTTTCCCCATAGAAAAGCACATGAATATCTTTTGCGTGTTGAACGTAACTGCAGTAAGCGATACTGCATATACGTTCGCACATTGTGTATAAGTTCGCACACTGTGTTCAAGTTCGCACATTGTGTACGTACATGTATGTGACAAAGCTGACAGACTATGGCTGCATCATGCGTGCATGCACTATACGTCCGCGCAGTGTTGTCATGTCAGTTCTTCTAGAGATTCTTAGTGCTGCATAGGAAAATACAGATTTCTTCCCCAAAATACAAATTTTGAGCCTTGTGAGAATGCATTTTCTTTGCTGCAGGTTGGCAGCTCTGTTTTATAAATATCACGTGGTTCAATGAAATATGACACACCACAGCGACTGCACTTGCTACAGCTTACAGAACCAGTACGTAGTATACATGTACAAATTGATTGATTGAGTCGAGTGTACACTCAAACTTCTCAAAATAATTCCAACCATGACTGTCAACAATGTGTCGTTGTCGGCTAGAATTTAACACGACATGTCGACAGAGATTTTTTTCTCGATGACAGCACTAGTATACATGTACAAAGGAAAAAAGATTTTACAAAAAATATAACAATTCATTTAACAACTAAAACAAAGACTAATAATCAAAGTACACATTACGAAAATTTGTGTTTAAAAACAGATCTCCTCTGACACCCCAATTTCAAATTCCAAGCTTCTCTCACTGCCCCCCCCATCCCGATATCAGCAGGAATGGTAATCCTTAAGTAAACAACCACACACTCTCCCAGATAATCCACCTTCCCCCCAAGGAGAAGTGACCTTCATACGGCCAGGCAGAGGGAGAGAGAGAGGGAGAGAGAGAGAGAGAGGTATTATAAACATGTGAGTCCGGAACTGTTTTCTTTCACAATGCAGTGAGGGTGCATTTGTATCCGTGATGGTTTCATGCCTGAATTTTTTTGCCATTAGACTAAAACAATTTCAATATATAGATTTGACTGTAAGTGTAATATTGAAATTTCGAAATCATTTCTCTCTCTGTCTTATTATTCCATCTATATATTTAATTATTTGTATTGTGTTTTACTCTTCTTTTTTGATAGGTGAAACAGTGAATTGCATTATAAGTTTGATGTCACAAAAATCTTGAATAAGAATAACATTTACAAGTTGGAGATAGTGAAGGACTTTGTAATGAGTTTCTACTGCATTTCATATTTCTAATTTCATCGAATATAACAGAGTTACGATTTCTTGCTAAACAAATGAAAATAACACAATTATCATTTTGTTGTTGTTGATATAACAATTCTTTAACCTAGTATAGGCCGATCAAAATAAGGAGCAAACTAATTTCATATCCCATCTTTTTCTTTTCTATTTGTTTTTTTTTAATCATATTTAATTTTTCATGCATGTAACCCTTTTCTTGATAAAAAAGAAGCAATCATGATCTTAAACACTTCTCAAGCATCAGAAAATTTGAATATTTGTGTATGTTTGTATAACAAATACAAAATAAATAGTGGAGCTGTGACATGCACGAGACTAAATGTATGACAAGAGGCAAGAACCGTTTTGTCAATAAATAAAGTGAAATTCATACATTTGTTATTTTCATTTGATATTGATTAAATGTCTAGTGTTGTGTTTTTTGAATTTTATTCTTCTATTCCAAACATCTCAAATTCAAACTGGTGTCTACCTTCTTCCATTCCCCTGCCTCCCTCTTTCGCATTTTGTTAGCCTTAGAAATGAAAGCTCTCATTGCAGAACCCAGTAATAACTCTATGCTCAAAAAAAAAGAAAAAACAACAGCTTCTGTCCTTGCGCTGTTGATGAATGCACGTGTTGTTGAAACTGAACGTCGCACTGCCGATTATTACTCCGCGGAGGAAAAAAATACTTTGATTGGGGAATATTTAAAAGGCAAAAGTAGTGATATTTCAAGGAAGAAATTGAATTTTAGATTCCGGTCCTAGTTGAAGAAAACAAGTTTAGACAATTTTAAGCAAAAAATAATGGATGATTAAAATGGAAAAACGTAATATCTATACGCAATGTAATACGGTTTAGCAGTTCCCAAGTATCCGCTGAGAGCGATCGAGCACGCTAGCTACTTAGGCGATAGGCGAGCGAGCTCGGCTTATGCGGCGGCGCTTGGTTATTATGCAAGCTCAAAACTTGTCTGGGAGATTTTTTTTACTTACTGTTATTTCGGCAATTGTGGGTCATTTTGCATCGTTCAAAATTTTATTTCGATCTTCATCAAATTTTTGAATCGTTTTTCGACATGCTAATGTCCTAAAACAAATATAATACAAAGTCATTATTTCAAGATTACTTTCAGCCAGGAAGCTCTTAATAGTTTGTTTATCCTATTACGTAAGGAGGACAGCTGCAATCTCACTCCACGCTGTTCATCGGCCTGTTGCGGTTTCCAGCGCGGTGTTTGTTCGGCTCTTATCAGCAGCTGCAGTCGACCCCACCCCAGTTTAAACGAGAAAAACTCAACTTTCCCCAAAAACTGAAAATGGGGTGTCGATACCCCACTTGAGTTCCCATTGACTTACACGCAAGGCCTTATCAGCAGTCAAATGAACCCCACCCCAGTTTAAACGAGAGAATTGAAGCTCTCCCAAAATCTGAAATTGGGGTTTCAGATTCCCCACCTGACCTCCCATTGACATAACACGCAGGGCAATGGGGTTCCTGTGTTATAAGCTGGTGGGGTATTTTTTAAACACAGGATTCACGTAATGACTGAACAGAATTCAGCAAATGCATGAAATCAAATTATACCATTGGAGTAATGTAGATAGATTGGCAAAGGCCCAAAGCCTATCTAGGGCCAATTCCCATTAAGAATGCAATAAAAATTATATTAAAACCTATCAAGCATACAACCAGAAAGAAAATGACAAAACAAAACAAGTAGCTTCATTTTTTTTTTTCTTCACCACCTTACATAATACATGTTTCATAAGCAGTGAGAGAAGTGATGGATATAGACACATCCAACTCACATGACTTACTCTCCAGTTTCCTCTACCCCCCCCCCCCTTCACTGGCAACACTGAAGACTATATACTTACAATCTGAACTTCAAATGTACACAAATATCATAGCATTTTCACAGCTGAAATTCTGATAAAAGCACATGATTATATAATGCCATAGAAACAAATCTACAGCAAGCTAATTTTATAACTGAAGAGAGAAAATAGTCGCTACCTAGCAGCACTTTTCACGCACCATCCATAGTGTTACAGTACCTGTGTGTAGCCCTGATCACCTAGAAACTTCAAGGTCCTCTTGGCTGCAATATTACTTTTCACACACCATTCAAAGTGCTAGAGTGAATAATGTATCTTACCTGTGTGTAGCCCTGATCACCTAGAGATTGATGAAGCTCATTCAAAGCTCTTTTGGCTGCAATGATACCACTGTCAAAATTCACCTCTGACCTGTCCTTTGGATTATCACTCCATGACGTGTAAAATCGTTTCTCCTTCACAACATGGATCTGTATAAAAAAAGATAATAGAAAGAACAGATCTTTCATCCTTATGTCAAGTGCTTTTCATCTTGTATTTACATTCATTCATATTTCCTGAATTATGCACTTATTTATTTCTAACTGATATGTATAGGCTCACCATGTGTCATCAATACAGTGCATGAATTTGTACAAAAAGTGCCATATTCATGCAAAATATAGCCCCTCTCATAAGATACAAACAACAACGACAATATAGTTTAGATGTTATGAAGTAAATGATGAAGAAAATAACAGATTTAAAAAAAAAAAGATTCTTCAGGATTTCCCTAATCAATTTAAAGCTTGAAAAGTCAGTTAAGCTTTAGAGGAGCAGGCTTCTCCCGCCTGACATAACAAACAACCTCAGCCTTTTTATGGGTTAGGGAGATCTCACTAGAAGACAGCACATTAGCTTTAATGTACTATTAGGCTGGACTATCATCAATGCATATCCTACAATAGATCCTCTACTCAGGAATTATAAGGAATTTGCCATATTTTTAGATTCCCCGAACCATAGACATTCTCACAGAAGAGTGTAAGTAAGCTAGCATGATTGTATTATCTGGTTATACCTGTTCATAGACAAGCTCATTATATCCTCTAGTAGATCCTGTACCCAGGACCATAGACATTCTTACAGAAGAGTGTAAGTAAGCTAGCTAGCATGATTGTATTATCTGGTTATACCTGTTCATAGACAAGTTCATCATATCCTCTAGTAGATCCTACAGCACAACAGGCCATAGACACTAAAGCAGCACTGGGTAAGAGATCATACACTGACCGTACCTGTGTAATATCAAACCAACACAAGCATTTATCATTCCTTGTAGGATAGCAAATATGAAACTTCATACACATATTTAATTACTAGTACAGTATATGTGACCTATCCACTCAGAACTATCAAAGTCAAGTCTTCTTATGCTTAGAATATTTTCTCAAACTAGTAATTCAAAGCTTTCCAATGCTATAAAACACTTGCAGTTTACTCCACCTCTTCAGGAAATTGCCTGCATCCCACCCCCTCCATTCTGTTGCTAGATTTGTGGCTTATTGCGGGTACTGACCCATTTTTTCACATTTAACCCTAACCAGGCTGGGCTTTTTGAGTGATGCTATACCTGGGGTGGGGGGGGGGGGGGGGGGGGGGAGGGGTGGGGGGTGCAAATTCCACCCCCTTAAGATCTCAGCCCTCGATCAAATTGGCACGCACATCACCCATGAAGTCATCTACTAATTTGCATAGTTAAATTCTACGAAATAATTCGTTAGGTAATTAATTATGCTAATTTATGTGTAAATCAGACTTTTTGCTATAAAGTCCCAAACAGTCTTATTTTTGTTGTAAATACTCTTTGTAGTGTTGTTAACAAGTATACATGAAAACAAAATTGGAATCAAATTTAATTTCTTATGTATTTTATTGTTTTTGAAATTTCTTATGTATTTCTTTGTTTTTGAAATTTCTTATGTATTTCTTTGTTTTTCGACTTTTTTTTTTTTTTTTTTTTCGATGAAATTTGTCGGCAATGCTATTTGGATCATATCCAGACTAAAACTAATTGATTTGATCATTAAAGGCATTGGCTAACTTTGTGAGTAGCTGATTTAAAAAATTCTCAAACTAAGATGAAACATGTGTATGGGTACTAGTATTTGTACTCAAAAACCCTGAAACCAACCATAATTTGGAATGAAAAAGTGTAAGTTAGACGCAAACCTTCGTCTCACGAGACAATCACTAAGAGGACCACTTTGCTTGAATTTGAAAATGCCGTTATGTGCCTCCCGCCGCGTGATTCGCCAATACACACAGTACGGTAAGGTGAGCCATACGCGCATGCGCACTCCTTCTGTGCAACCGACCCTCGTATATTTTTCAAACATTGGTTCACATTTTTTATATTTAAAAATACTTCCTGTGGATATTATGCTTTGAAACTTTCAGACTAGTATTTTTACACTATAACCCTTATGTTTGTCCCATTTTCAAGTAACAGAACAAGATTTTTTTAAATCATAACAATGTTAACCAATACCTTTAATAGTAAAAATAATCATACATTTATGAATTTTTGCTGAAAACACAATCTGTATTGGATTTGTACATGAAATCACGTTTTTGAGCAATTTTTGACCCGACATGCGAGTACAAAATATTGCTTAACTTCAGAACTGCGTACCCGGACGTCACGAATTAGGTCTCAAAAGATGCGTGAGATGCTGAAGAAAAAAGTCATGCAGCGTCGTGGCGACATCTAAGCGCATTGCGGACATATCGCGCGAAACGTCCAGGGGGGGGTGGATTCCACCCCCCCCCCAGCCTTTTTAGGGTTAAACATTCAAAGGCTGAAAGTGAGAATGTGGGAGCCAAAAAAGCCAATGGTCCATAAAGTATCATACTATAGCTTAATGCAAAAACATCAAAATAACTAAATTGAAAAAATTGAAGATATATTGTATACTGCAACTTACTTGTATACCTTTAACATATTTCAACCTGACTTTGATTAATGTATTCAAAGGATCTTTATCATTACTTTTTTTGATTAAATTCTTTTGAAAGGGCAAATATTTGTAATGCTAACTTTCAATAAATCAGATCAAACTGCCCATTGGAGAGATGAATGAAAAGTAAAGGGAAATACAGATCTGCCAACCTCGGGAATTAAAAAAAGGTATTTTGTAGTAAAAGAAAAAAAAGTTGCATTTTACTAGAAAAAATATTGTATTTTCGAGAAAAAATGCAGAATGATGCATGGATCAACGCTCTATATAATCAGGCGATACTCAAAAAGGGTCGTTAATTATACATCTGGTACTATCTCACCTGGCTATCAAAAACTGTCTGATACAGCATTTACAGATTTACTCGTTTCCTTTCACATATGCCTTTTTACATTAATGCAGCAGAGCTGGTGTAAATAAGTATACACCGGTGTGTGCTGTGCTGTAGTCTGACCTACACATGGTATACCATACAAAATTTTCTTCTTTGGAATGGAATGATAAAATCCCATTTGGTTGAGTACTCTAGTTTGTAGCTGTGATTCCTAAGCTGTTTTTGAGAGGCCATACTAGACAACTTCGAGACCATATTTACACTTTTACATAAAAATTTCCTTGCAAAATTGAGAGTTTGTAATAGTGTTAACGTTCAATTTGGACCAAGCAAACAAACCAGCGGGATCAGACTACATGTCTACCCGAAGCTCAGGGAGCTGGTCATGCCTGTCCCACTAGACTGTAGTGTAGATATAGCCGCAAAGTGTGAACCCACACGCAGGATGTAGGCATACAATAAACTACAGATAACGCACATGAACAGATGGAATTACGCGAAAGCTAAAGAGTGATGGAAATAGAGAGAGAGAAGGAAAGAAAATGGGAAAGAGTGTTGACTCGGCAAAACAAATTTTTTGAAAATCAGATTTTATGGAGATAAATCATGGTGTCATATTTTAATTGAAAAATTGTAGGAAATACGATCAAATCACACTGGTTGGCAGGTCTAGAAATATTGTTTAATACCTGAACTGGAAATACAATCAAATCATACTGGTTGGCAGGTCTGGAAATATTGTTTATTACCTGAACTGGAAATACGATCAAATCATACTGGTTGGCAGGTCTGGAAATATTGTTTAATACCTGAACTGGTGATTGGTTGTCATGAGTTACATCCATGAAAAGAGCATGTGCTATACTTGGCTGTAGAGGGCGTACTGCTGGTTGGAGGAATGATCCCACTGGCTCCCCTCCGTAGCGGTACACCAAACGCCCTTCTTCATGCGAGTCATAGGCACTCATCGCCTCTGATGTTAGAAAACATCACATATTTCTTGATTTTCAAAATGTTTATAAATTACATGTACATGTAAAGATATTTCATACCACAGATAAATATAATACTACTACTGGACATTTATATACATGTACCTTACATATCCACCAGAGAAGGTTCTCAAAGTGCTCTAATATTACCCTGGCTCAGCTAAGCTACCAATATGCTCACAACATTCAAAGAATTCCTTACTGCCGGTACCCATTTACACCTGGGTGGAGAGTGGCAAATGTAGATTTATTTCTTGCCAAAGGACATTAGTACAGCAGCAGGACTTAAACTCAGACGATGAGATCCACAGTCCAGTGGTGTATCCACCAGACCATGACACCTCTACCAATATGACCATAATCACTATCATTCTACTCATCATCACACACAAGCTCTAAACTATTAAACCTCTTAGGAATCAAGAGATACCTACCATTGAAATCTGTAGACAAATATGATCAAACACACACACACACACACCCTCACACATTTGATACTCACCTCGTATAAGGGAGGATATTCCTAATCTGTTGACAAACATGTTATCAATATGTTCAGATGCAGTGAATAACTCTGCCATCACATACAAATCAGGTCGAATCCTTCGTCCTTCATCTAAGAAATACTGCACAGGACAAAGGAGAAATAAAACATGCTGTACATTATATACATGCATGTACAAAACTAGAATTTTTGTTTTTCTATTCTACATGAATTCCTTTCATTATGACAACCAAATGCAACTAAGAGCCAATATCATGTTGTACAACAGATTCAGCATGACTCTCTATAATATAGCTGGTATTGTTTCTGTTGAAAATAATTTCTGCAAAACTTAAAAAGAGAGTCCACAGAGTAAACTACATCTCCTGCAAGCATAATTTGTCTATCCTTTGAATATTCTTTCCCTTATTTCACTTCTTATCCTAACTATGAATGTACCCTCATCACATCATCTTGGTTTTCTTTGAACCCTTATTCCACTTCTTATCCTACCCTCATCACATCATCTTGGTTTTCTTTGAACCCTTATTCCACTTCTTATCCTAACTATAAATGTACCCTCATCACATCATCTTGGTTTTCTTTGAACCCTTATTCCACTTCTTATCCTAACTATAAATGTACCCTCATCACATCATCTTGGTTTTCTTACATGAATCACTAGTGAGTTTTCATCACTTGAAATATCCCATAATTTTCTCATCTGCATAACATGAACTTTCTCCTTTCCTCATTCCTTTCTAAAAATATGAAATTAAATCTCCTAGGATTACTGTGACAGTTATTAACACCAACACCATGAAACACATCTTACCGAAGCAATATGGATATCAATAACAACACCATGAAAGATATCTTACCTCAGCAACATGGATAGGAGTACTGTGACAGTTATCAATACGAACACCATGAAACACTGATACCACTTTCTGTGTGTACTCCAGCATGTGTTGCCATAGATATGGGCAATCTTCTGGACATTTTCCATAGCGTAACTTGATGCTGTCTCCCCAATTGATAAGTTCTCGTCTCAAATATACCTAGAAATAACAAAGCACCAAAAGTTATAAATGAGATGGAATTAGCCTCTGGTGAAACATGAGAAAACATATTCTTTCAACTTTCAATTTGTCTAGACCTGTATAAACTGACCCATACCAATTATATCATATCATATGGAAAGAAGAGGTGGGAATGAGGGACAAACAAACTATTTGTCTCTTATTTTAACTTAGTTCACATAAATTGTAAAATATAAATAAGTAACTTGCAATATCTTGTACAATTTGGAAAAAAAAATAAAGGGTTAAGGGCTTGAAATTCCACATACATTGAAAAATCTGATACCCTATGGGTACATGCAATTTACTATATTTTTGTACATGTATGTGATGTATAATGTAGAAAATTTCAACAATGCTAGAGATATATTCTTTACAGTGATCTTTCAAAGGATATAAATTTCTGCTTCTAGATTGATTACCCTTACCTAAAAGTCAGAACACATTACCCAAGTTCTACATTCTCTTCATTGGCTCAAGATTCAAGCAAGAATCATCTTAAATGTTCTCATTACAAGAATCTCTCGTTTAAAATATACCCCACCACCATAACACAGGAACCTATGTATTTCAGGTGGGGTATACCAACCCTGAATTAAAAACCCCTGTTTAAAGTCTTATCAGTGCCTAGCATCTTCGCACGAGAGGTGGTGGTTTTGGATTACACCTGCACCAGAGCTGCCAATCCCAATTGGAAAAAATCCTATTCTTTATTTCTTTTTATCCTATTTTCAAGCCCAAAATCCTATTTGTTTCAAAGGTCAAAATATCCAACGGTATAAAGAATCATTCTTACAAGTTTCAAAAATCCTATCCAATGGGAAAAATCCTATTCAGTGTCATATTCCCCTTAAAAATCCTACTAAATAGGATAAAAGCCTACTAATTGGCAGCTCTGCTGCACTCCTCATCATCTTACGTAATAGTGTAAAGACTCTTACCACGACACTGCCTGAAAGGAAATGAGAAGTATGAAATATATTTTTCACTTGTTTTAAGAAGTTGCATTCTCCAAAAGTCACTCATGATTTAGATGAAAACCAAAAATAAACTTTGAACAAAGCAAAATGATCCAGAATTGGCACTTTTAGCAACATTTTTAACTCCATACGCTAGCTTGTCTCACCGCAATCGTAGCACTGGGCATCATAAAAAGTAAGTTTCTCTTCTCCCTTCCCCCCTCTCCCTCGCTATCACCCTGTAAAGGTTGCTTCTCCTGACAGGGGGATTACGCACTTTTGTTTATTTAGGCTTACTGCAATCTCAGGTGTCTAGAAGTTGCAAAAATTAAATCAGGGTTTCAGTTTTAAATGACAGGTTTTCGTCATGTTCTTCTTGTCAACAAAATCAATCACGGTCGAGCTCCATCCTATCTTGAAGATCTAATTTCTCTGCATTCATTATCATCTTCAGCAACTAATTGTCTCCATTCTGCTACCATGGCCCACCTCCAGCTTTATTAGGCAATCCTGTTAGTAGTTAATATATCTTTATATTGTTCATCCACTTTTCTCTTTCTTGTTTTCTCTTTGCTCTTTAATCTTTAAAATCTTTCTTGCGCTTAGAAACATTCGTATTAAGAGCTATACAGATGTTACATATTATTACTATTATAATTATTATTACTAATACTTTAATGTTTCTGGTTTTACAGATTAAATGTACGAAAATGGCCTGCTAAGAAAAAACCAATGATTTGTCTAGTGGGATTGCCTGTGAGAGCTCTTTTCAAGGTCTTTCATTCATTCAAAACTTGGATGGAGTTTGACTTAATAAAGCTACTAAAGAGGGTCATCACCTATGACTACGTAATTAGAAGTCACGACTCAAAGCCGTCATCACTTCATTTATTCAATAGCAATGCATTAATTAATTAATTCATTAATTCACTCATTCATTCACTCATTCATTCATTCATTCATTCATTCATTTATACCTTGGACGGAGCTTCAGCAAAGTTCTTGAGAGGATCATCACTCATGATCAAGCCATTAGAAGCCATGAGATGAGGGGCTTGGGCAGAGTCCATCATCATTCACCTGTTTATTCATTCATTCATTCATTCCTTCATTCATCCATTCATCCATTCACTTATTCATGCATTCGTGTATTCATCAATTCATCCATCCATTCATTCATTCATTCATTCATTCATTCATTCATTCATTCATTCATTCATTCATGCATGCATGCATTCATTCAAGACATGCATTCATTCATACATTCATACCTTGGATGGAGCTTCAGCAAAGTTCTTGAGAGGATCATCACCATGACCCAGCCATTAGAAGCTATGAGATGAGGGGCTTGGGCAGAGTCCATCATCATTTCATCTATTCATTCATTCATTCATACCTTGGATGGAGCTTCAGCAAAGTTCTTGAGAGGATCATCACCCATGACCAAGCCATTAGAACCCACTAGATGAGGGGCTTGGGCAGAGTCCATCATCATTCCATCCATCCATCCATCCATCCATCCATCCATCCATCCATCCATCCCTTCCTTCCTTCCTTCATCCATTCATTCATTCATTCCTTCCTTCATCCATTCATTCATTCATTCCTTCATTCATCCATTCATCCATTCACTTATTCATGCATTCGTGTATTCATCAATTCATCCATCAATTCATCCATCCATTCATTCATTCATTCATTCATTCATTCATTCATTTATTCATAACTTGGATGGACCTTCAGCAATGTTCTTAAGAGGATCATCATCCATGATCCAGCCATTAGAAGCCATGAGATGAGGGGCTTGGGCAGTGTCCATCATCATGTCATCTGTTTATTCATTCATTCATCCATTCATTCATTCATTCATTTATTTATTCATGCATTCATTCATTCATTCATTCATTCATCCAATCATTCTTCCATTTATTCATTCTTCCATTCATACATTCTTCCATTCATTCATTCATCTATTCATGCATTCATGCATTCATTCATACATTCATACCTTGGATGGAGCTTCAGCAAAGTTCTTGAGAGGATCATCACCCATGACCCAGCCATTAGAAGCCATGAGATGAGGGGCTTGGGCAGTGTCCATCATCACTTCTTCTGATTGCATGTCAGTAGCAGTTCCAGGGTGACGGAAATACCTTTCATTCAGAGAAAGAGGAAGAATCATACAGTTCAGTGAATGATACTAGAGAGATGAGTAAATACTTCATTCACTAATAAAAGGAAATGACCCTATGATATATCATACATTAGTAGTATGCTTTTCTTGTTTTTTTTTTTTTATAATGTTATGAACAGCTCACTGTGATAAAGGCTTGTTCACATATGAAACAGCAAACCCCTGCAGTAAACTCCTACAGGTTTCATTTTTGCAGGTAAATGAAAGGAATATGAGGGGCAAAAAAGCTGAGGCAAAAAGTACATGTATCTCTCTAATACAGTGTACCTTCTGGCAGCAAAATGGTGTTGTCCAATCAATTTCTTATAAAAGTTAGCACAGAATACGGTATCGCAAGTTTGTCTGCACAATTTTGGCAAAATTCTCTTTCATTTGAGAGTGAACTATCAATAACGTGTTAATGCGCATATCATTACTATAAGTGGCACAGCAAAAAAAATGGGGGTTTGCCGCTAGATATCTGAATTAGCCTTTAGTACTGGTATCATTATCAACACTAACATATTCATCCTTATCAACATCATCTTCATCCTCATCAACATCATCATCTTCATCCTCATCAACATCATCTTAACATCATCATCTTCATCAACATCATCATCTTCATCCTCATCATCATCTTCATCCTCATCAACATCATCTTAACATCATCATCTTCATCAACATCATCTTCACATCATCATCTTCATCAACATCATCTTAACATCATCAACATCATCTTCACATCAGCATCTTCATCCTCATCAACATCATCTTCACATCATCATCTTCATCTTCATCAACATCATCATCTTCATCCTCATCAACATCATCTTCACATCATCATCTTCATCAACATCATCTTAACATCATCAACATCATCTTCACATCATCATCTTCATCCTCATCAACATCATCTTAACATCTTCATCTTCATCAACATCATCATCTTCATCCTCATCAACATCATCTTCACATCATCATCTTCATCAACATCATCTTAACATCATCAACATCATCTTCACATCATCATCTTCATCCTCATCAACATCATCTTAACATCATCATCTCCATCTTCATCAACATCATCATCTTCATCCTCATCAACATCATCTTCACATCATCATCTTCATCAACATCATCTTAACATCATCAACATCATCTTCACATCATCATCTTCATCCTCATCAACATCATCTTCACATCATCATCTTCATCTTCATCAACATCATCATCTTCATCCTCATCAACATCATCTTCACATCATCATCTTCATCAACATCATCTTAACATCATCAACATCATCTTCACATCATCATCTTCATCCTCATCAACATCATCTTAACATCTTCATCTTCATCAACATCATAATCTTCATCTTCATCATCTTCACATCATCATCTTCATCAACATCATCTTAACATCATCAACATCATCTTCACATCATCATCTTCATCCTCATCAGCATCATCTTAACATCATCATCTCCATCTTCATCAACATCATCATCTTCATCCTCATCAACATCATCTTCACATCATCATCTTCATCAACATCATCTTAACATCATCAACATCATCTTCACACCATCATCTTCATCAACATCATCTTAACATCATCAACATCATCTTCACATCATCATCTTCATCCTCATCAACATCATCTTCACATCATCATCTTCATCAACATCATCTTAACATCATCAACATCATCTTCACACCATCATCTTCATCCTCATCAACATCATCTTAACCTAAATGCACTATAACAATCAACCAGAGTTTGAAAAATAATTTTAAAAAATTCAACCAATCTTGATTATAATGACAGCCATCATGAGAACCTATCATCACCTATCATCGGTATGGCCCAGTGGACAAATCTTTCAAATACTTACTCATTGACCAGTGGGTTTTTCTTGGTGACTTCAAGCAGCTTAGGGCCACTTGGATCTATATGATGATAGCGGACATTAGAGATGAGGTTCTCAATAGCATGTCTGAGATCTTCCCCCATCTCGTTGGCAGCTAAGCCGTTGAGCCGTTCTAAGTGAATGCGAAGTTCCTGGCAGCACTGCTCTATCCGTCTTTCAGGTTCATCATTTCCAGGTCTAAAACATACAACCAAATATACAAACCCCATGGAAAGGTACCGGTTTGCATGATCTAGATTTAGAATTCTATTGAACCCAGCGACAACTGAATTCTCTCATTTGCTAAAGACCTAACATGGGGGCCATAATTTGACTGCATGCCAGCAAATTCTACAGCCACAGCACACACAATATACATCATTACCCACACAGAAATTGTCGCTCACCAACAGTAGGTTCCAAAATCACCTCCAAACATCCATCTTAAAAGCCAAATTCCACCATCGAAAAATGGGAGATTGGTGCCAAGCAGAAGGGGCTTCAGTCAAGCGCTAGGAAACAGGGTCCCTGAAAACATGCTAAAAATCAAGAAATCAGGAGTTCTGTGATCCATGTATGTTTTTTTGTTTAGGAACCTTATCAAATGTTGCGTCCATCGGTTTTTATCCGCTTCTCCATGCCTAGGTATTCACATCGGCTTTCCCGATCCCTTGTTTTGTCTATGGAGCAATGGGAGGATAATGGACCAAAATTCGCTCAGTGGGATTCCCATCAAAGGCCACAATCAAATTGGGCTCAGACTTATGATAAGAAACCTTATTGCAAGCAATGAGTGTGATGGTATTGGCAGAAAAAGAAACCTGAAAACCAATCCCTCTGTAGTACCTGCCAGTACAGTTGTATACAAGTCCCAACATGCCATAAATTGATCAACATGCTACAATTTGACCAAATGGGAGCACTGAAGGAACAATTTCAGGATGGAGGCTTGTAAACTTAGTCTACACTCTGCACAAGTTTTCTGTTTGCAAATTTACTCACCTCTGCAGCAAAAGAAGTTCATCATCGCATCATCAAAGGGGAAGGAGGGGGATGGCGTTAGATGATTAAACATTAGTTTGTGACAATTTTGATTGTTTCAGACAACTTGCTCAAATGGGTCACAAGTAAATACCTTTTGAATATGCCATAGAATCACTCACCTTTGTATATTGAAGTTGTCCAATGCTTTGTTCATATCAATGGTACTTCCTAATCTCCTGTATCCTGGATCCTGGATAATAGATACCTCCCATGGTTTGCTCTCCATCTGAGGTGTAGTCTCCTTGGAAACTGGTCAAAGGGGAATGAAGCGAAACATCACACTAATTGGACAGGAATATCTTTATCTCTTGATTTACTATCTTTATCTCTTGATTTACTTTCAATGCAGGATTTTTTTTATAGATTTCTTAGTTTACTCTCAATGCAGGAAGTTGTTTCTAAACTCCTTCTAAGAAGCTGTCCCTTTAGAGTATGGTCAAGGGAAAGCAATCACAAAATCAGTAGAATGGATACTACTTGCTGAATCTCCTATACCCTTCTCTTCAGTTACAGACCACTTCCTAAAGGGCAAATGCTCTCTTCTACTAAAAGACAAAGTAATTGAGGGGTAAGTATATTCACATGAGAATAAAAGTCAAACTTTATAGTGAAAACAGCAACAAGCTAACTACACATACTTACCTTTGCATCTTTCTTTGAATTCTTCAATTGTTTTCTCTACATCTACTTGATAAAACTCTTGTAGTTTGTATTGAGGGAAGACTTCATGTGTCAGTATATGTCTTAATCTCTGTGTAAGATATAAAGTCAGAGAGAAATAAGGTGAATGTGACTGCGTCTCCTACATGCCTTTGCCTATATTCAGTTAACTTCATGGCTTAAAGTGTTCTTGAATCATCATAAGCAGTTTTTTTTTTTAAATCTTAAATTCTATTCAAACAACTTCTCTGACCTTAGACCTACATACCTCAAAATCTAATCAGACCATCATCCCATAGTGATACATAACTAGCATCACAGTTTTAAGTTCATAACTCAAATGATCCTTCAGACATTGTGTTAACACAATAGTGATACATAACTAGCATCACAGTTTTAAGTTCATAACTCAAATGATCCTTCAGACATTGTGTTAACACAATAGTGATACATAACTAGCATCACAGTTTTAAGTTCATAACTCAAATGATCCTTCAGACATTGTGTTAACACAATAGTGATACATAACTAGCATCACAGTTTTAAGTTCATATCTCAAATGATCCTTCAGACATTGTGTTAACACAATAGTGATACATAACTAGCATCACAGTTTTAAGTTCATAACTCAAATGATCCTTCAGACATTGTGTTAACACAATAGTGATACATAACTAGCATCACAGTTTTAAGTTCATATCTCAAATGATCCTTCAGACATTGTGTTAACACAATAGTGATACATAACTAGCATCACAGTTTTAAGTTCATATCTCAAATGATCCTTCAGACATTGTGTTAACACAATAGTGATACATAACTAGCATCACAGTTTTAAGTTCATATCTCAAATGATCCTTCAGACATTGTGTTAACACAATAGTGATACATAACTAGCATCACAGTTTTAAGTTCATATCTCAAATGATCCTTCAGACATTGTGTTAACACAATAGTGATACATAACTAGCATCACAGTTTTAAGTTCATAACTCAAATGATCCTTCAGACATTGTGTTAACACAATAGTGATACATAACTAGCATCACAGTTTTAAGTTCATAACTCAAATGATCCTTCAGACATTGTGTTAACACAACAGTGATACATAACTAGTATCACAGTTTTAAGTTCATAACTCAAATGATCCTTCAGACATTGTGTTAACACAATAGTGATACATAACTAGTATCACAGTTTTAAGTTCATAACTCAAATGATCCTTCAGACATTGTGTTAACACAACAGTGATACATAACTAGCATCACAGTTTTAAGTTCATAACTCAAATGATCCTTCAGACATTGTGTTAACACAATAGTGATACATAACTAGCATCACAGTTTTAAGTTCATATCTCAAATGATCCTTCAGACATTGTGTTAACACATTAGTGATACATAACTAGCATCACAGTTTTAAGTTCATATCTCAAATGATCCTTCAGACATTGTGTTAACACAATAGTGATACATAACTAGCATCACAGTTTTAAGTTCATAACTCAAATGATCCTTCAGACATTGTGTTAACACAATAGTGATACATAACTAGCATCACAGTTTTAAGTTCATAACTCAAATGATCCTTCAGACATTGTGTTAACACAATAGTGATACATAACTAGCATCACAGTTTTAAGTTCATAACTCAAATGATCCTTCAGACATTGTGTTAACACAATAGTGATACATAACTAGCATCACAGTTTTAAGTTCATAACTCAAATGATCCTTCAGACATTGTGTTAACACAGCTAACACTTTAGATTTCATAAATTCACCTCTTTGACCTTAGACCTTGACCTATGTACCCCAAACTCTAACGAGATCTTCATGTGGTGATATACATTTGGACCAAGTTTAAAGTTCATACCTCAAATGCTTTTTGGATATTACATTAATAAAAAAACAAGATGGATGGATGGATGGACAACCTGAAAACATAATGCCTCCAGCACCACTTTCAGTGGGCATAGGCATAAAAATTCTTAATCTGTAATCTCTGAATCAAATTTGAAGTCTAACATGATTAGTGCACCATGGAATCTCTCACCTTCTATGAAGAGTTCTACAGGTATCTTTACTCAATACTATGCCATTATTACTCTTTGAAGTTTCTCTCTTTTTACATTTTTTCTTTTTCCCCTTTCACTTTCTAACGGCTTGACTGTTCAGATATGAAAAGGAAACCCCCGCAGCAACCCTCTACATGTACATTCTTTCTGGTATACAAATTGTCATGGCAGCATTCTGATTTAAGAAATAAATAAATGAAAAACAAATGGACATTATCAACAACAACAAAAAAATCATTCTTCCAAGCAAGAGCTTGCCTGTTAGTGCCCTTCTTACTAAATTTTGCGGTGGGAATGAAATCATTCAGGCCAAGTTCGATTTTGAATCATGACTGCATGCTGCGCGCCACGCTTGCATACGGTAAACGTAATGTCAACGTTGTGAACAAAGATTGAAAGAACAGAATTTGTGTACTATGTTGGTACACTTCCGAGTTTTAGCGCTTCAGGGTTTAGCACCATCTTTTGGCGACTGATTTATTTCTGAATTAATGAATTCGTGACAATAAATGATGCGAAAATTTAATGGAGAATAGCAAGCACATTTGGATTACTTTCACTTTATTTGACCTGGATTTCTGTCCTGTCCTCACAGAAAGAGGTAGAAGGGAATGATTTGCAATTATATCAACAATACAAGCATTACCGTTCTTTTAACCTGCTTTATCGTCATGTTTTAAAGGAAATATTTTGTTGGTTGGGGGTTATTACACAGGCTGCTAACCGTCGATTAACCATCAAATATAAATTTCTGAATACCAACAATGGGTTTTTAAAAGGGCCATGTCTATTTTTCAATACACTCATGATCATGATAAACGACAAAGTCATTACACCGCTCATGCATCCACATTATGTACGACAATAGGCATTATGTACGACAATAGGCATGCCGTCCCCGTCAAACATACCGTTTCACACACGTTCACACACACAGCATACTCATCTACACACAAGAGCTAATGCTACACATCAACGGATATTAAGATGGAAGACAGTGCGTCCTCATTTCCTTACTGCTGAGCATTTTAATCTTTTGGGGGAATAAAATTTTAGGCACCCGCCTGGGTGTCCATATTTCTTCCATTTTCATTTATTCTAACAACATTTTATTATAATTATTAAATTTCTTATGTTTTTCTTTGTTTTTTTCGGGCCACCAAATTTCATTTACGGGCCACCCCAAAAAAATATATGACGATTTTGGTAGCCCGAACGGGTCACCAAGAAAAAAAGTTAGTGTGGAGCCTTGCATACAGGCTAGGACGATGTTTGCAGAGCTAGAGCTCTGCTACTGCATATATGCCAAGCAGGAGAGCGCTGTAATAATCTTATGTTTCTGACTAAAATGGCGATCCTCATGGACAGAAATGGTGAACTCTGTGACAAATAAAATATAATCAGAAATCAAGATTTGGGAGGAAAATTTCTATGGATTATACTCTGAAAGCTTTTTTTTTTCTGGAATCTTTTTTAGCAATGAAAACATCTGGAATTCCGGAAAATCTGGATAACTGGCATCTCTGAATCCACAGAAAGTTGCGATTACAGTGCTTGTTGCAGAAAGTTCACTGACCTTTTTACCTATGACCTTAGTCAGATTCAACTCATTTTCCAACCTGACCTGTACCTCTAAGACATGTACCTCTGGTATGAATATTGTGATTCTACCTGAAATCCATAGGAAGTTATTGTGATTACAAAGCTTGCTGCAAAAAGTTAATTGACTGTTTGACCTTTGACCTTGGTCACATTCCACTCATTTTTTAAATGACCTGTGGCTTTACGAGATGTGCCTGTGGTATGAATTTGGTGATTCCATCTCAATTTCAAAGAAAGTTATTGTGGTTAATACAGCATGACTGTTGACAAGGCAGATGCCGACGACGGAATAACGGCCGAGTCCTGAGGCATATCTTTTGCCTCTTTGCGGCAAAGAGCTATGGACCAATCAAATTTTTAAACAGGTAGTGCAAAAAATTTTGTCTGTAGTTTGTCCACACAACCTTTGACAAAACTCTCTTTCATTTAAGCGTTTACCCGTTAATGTAGGTTGGTTTACCCCACCATATGTGAACACGAAAAATGGTGGGGGTTTGCTGCGGGGATTTCCCTCTTCATATATGAATAAGCCTTGAAGTTTAAAAAATATTTCCTCTGTTTATTCCTCTTCTCTACTTTGTTAATAAGTCAATGCTGTTTACCTTAACTCATGAAAATCATTCACTGCGTCACATTTTACTGATTCCCTGTACAGTAAATTACTTACATGAAGTTGTTCCTCATTGTCGATGATCTTTGGAATACCAATACCCTCCCACTTCCCCTCCATCACCTCCAAGTTGAAATGTGACAGGATGCGGTCAACAACATATGCAGGTCGGAGGTGAGGTGAGTTCTGGATATTATAAGCGCACTCTGGATGATCCTTGATCCAGGGGCTGTCAAAGGAGGTATGGTTCCAGACAACATCACATATGCTGAGGACTCCCCACTCCTGTTGCATCTTGGATACCAGACCCTGGACATCCTCAAGAGTGACCTTGTTACCATTGCAGTCAAGGGATGGGTTGATGGCATGCTGGTTCCTGATGGAGTAGGAAGAGTTGGATGCACCAAGCTCCTGGATAGGTGTAAAGTGGATGACATTATAGCCCGACTCATGACTAACTCTCAGTCGGTTCTCCCACTTTGAGAAGGGACCAAGGCTCTTGGTGAGTACCGTTTGTGCGGTGATACAGTCCAGGGGTAGGATGTCCGTTTCTGAGGCAATGGTAAGGATAGGGTCTACAATAAAGAATCCTGACCCTTCTTCCTTGGTACTGTTAGGTAAAAAGGGGAAAAAAAGAATATTTAAAGAGGCAACAAGCTTAATTTACTGACAAATATACTTGATACAAACAGTAATAATAATAAAGACAACATTTACAAGTGAACAACATACTTTGGAATGGCACATGCTGGTTCACATGCCTATGAGCAATGGTAAAGAAATTCTATTTTCAGGACCCTTGCTCACATACTATTCCATCTTAAATGCAATATGTTATGCTCAAAGATTAAAATGATAATGCAAAAAAAAAAGAAAATATACAAAAATCTGAGAGATTGAGATTTGAAATAATGAATTTTCGTCATAGGGATTAGTGAAGTTATGAAAACAAAATATTTGAAGAAGCATCAAAATAAAGAGTGTATCCAGGTGGTATGCTAAGCTACTTGGATGCGCAGGACAAGCAGCATGCGATTGATATTCCAACAAACCCTTGGCTGTAGTGTTTGTTGGTGGGTCATGGAGGATGCCTTTCTTATCGTGTTGGTTATAAGCTCATTAAAGATGTATATCATTTTTTATGTAAAGTTGTAACTATTGCACAATCATGTATATGGAGGTGCTTATAAATATTCACGATGTCTGAAGCTCATAAATATTCATGAGTGTCTCACTATACATGATTTGCAATCACTAACCGATAAAAATGTATATTAATTTTTGTATAAAGCTGTAACACACCCCCGAAAAGAATAAGCCAAAAGGTTCACACCGAGAGCCCTGCTCTATCACATTTCCGAAAATTAGTGTGGCTGCCAGTCACGTGATCACACTGGCGGGAAAGATGCATGGCAACTGATAAACACAAAATCAAGCACATGTGCTGGATCAGGTCGTTAGAACAAAGCTGCAACTTTCCTGCAAATGCAATCAGTTCAGGAATGGACTTGACTGATTCCCAGCACTAATACAATTTTTTTTTCCTCAAAACGGGAAATTTCAGAAATCGGGATGTCCCAATTTTTGGCTGTTTTGAAAGTTGTAAATCGGAACAATCCCGATAAAATCGGAACGGTTGGCAGGTATGTAGTGGCAATGCGAGTATCCTCAATTTATGGTAGTTATTGAAATACTCTATGAAGGTAGTCAAATTCTCCAGAGGATGTAGCGATGCCGACAAAATCATCAATGTATCTCTTCAGCAGTATGGGCTTTGGACCTTGGTAGTTTTGCAGTATTTGTTGACGAAGAACAAATTAATATTCTATCTTACCTTATTTTATATCTTTTTATCTGTTACTACATGTACGTATGCTTGCATTCATTGTTATGGTCATGTAAATAATAATTTTCAACAACAACAATAATAATGATAATACACTATAATAATGAAATAACAAATCAATAACAATTATGCTAACGTTACTTACCATTAAGTCACAAAAAGTATACTCACAACAAAATTGTCATGTCGTCTTTCACCATGTTTTCAGCTTTTTCTTCAAGTCATCAACAAAATTCGAACAGATTTGGTTAATCTGTTTCACAAAAGCACAATGCCAATTTATAGGACAAGTCATTTCTTTATTATTTTATCATCTTAAAATTTCATGAATGCCAAAACAATGGAGCTGTTATCTACCTATTATCAATAGTGAAGTAGTACTGAAATGCACCTGCAAGGCCTAGCTCCACCTTACAGTATCTTTCTGATGTATCACATTGTGAGTGGGATGCCATCTCCCACTGGAGCTGGTAGAATTCATTGCGTTTGAATGGTTTCTCTGAACCTGCTGGAGGATGATTGGTGAATACACTCACATTCCTTGCTTGCAGAGATGGGCCTAGCTGGAAGTGTAGAGTCCATCCTATAAATTGAAGGTTGAAGTTTCATGTTTTTAATCTTTGCTGTCCCAACTGAATGAAAATCACGGAACTCCTTACAATTAAAAAAATTCCTGACTTTGCTGAAAACCCTATCATTCCTGATTTAAAAGACAATATAGACCAGGGTAAAAAATACCCGGAGGCGACAGGTGGTTTTGCCCTCGGCAGAGCTCAAATAGCTCCCTTTAATCCCAATTCATTGGGGCGACCAGTTGCTTCAGAGTCACCCTCGCCTCAGCTCCAAAAATAAGCAATAAATTCACAAATTGTGATCTAGGAGCAGCAGAACATTTCTTGAAACAACACACATTAACCCATCATACTTACTCTCAATTAAGCATACTCTCAAGGAGAAAATTGGGATGTCAGCAATTAAAATTCAACATAGCACCCTTGGGCTTAGAAACATCTCTGTAAAGTTGTCCACAGGAGCTATATTTTCAGAAAATAGCTCTTGTGGAAAAAAATTATTTCTGACCCTGATGTGGATCTCCATGTACATGTAGCTAAAGGAGCAGCATTCCTTCCATTGACAACAAAGTAAAGTTATTAAACACAAAAATACTACTATTGCAATTTATAATGCCACCATCATTTGAAAGGTGCAGAACTCCTTGTTCTCACTCTTTATGGAATGTAAAGAATACAATATTCTCAATTTACCTCCATAAAGTAATTTTTTATATAAAAAAAACCCTACAAGGAATAATTTTTTTCCCTCCATTCTTACCTTTTTTGAGTCTGTAGAGAGTTGTGTTTTTATGTTCACCTTCATTCAAGATCATCTGCCTGATCTGATTGGCCATGATGATAGTTGACCCCTGGCTCAAAAGGTCAATCTACAGAAGAAAAAAATATGAAGATATGAAGAGAGTGACTAAGAGAATTATTGAAAAGGCTAATTTTAGTAAGTAAAAAAGATGGTAATGCTATGGAGATATACAGTGCCTAATACACCAAACCTAATCTGAAGTATAAATAGAATACAGATAGTAGTTAATTGTCCAGGCATTACAACATTACTGGTATGTGATGGTTACTGAGCTCAGGGAATCTTAAAAAGCTAGACATCAACTGAAGCAAGTAATGAATGAAATAACGTAGAGGTATAAAGAAAGAACAATAAAATTTAATTGAAAAGGGGGAAAAGGGGGAGAATGTGGGAATGAATTTACAAAATACTGAGAGAGAGAGAGAGAGAGCATAAAATCATTGGAGACTTTAAAAAGATGATATGATCATAATAACTGGGGTTTTTTTTAACTTTTCTTTCAACAAATCAATATGAAGAGTATTCCAAAATTTAGATCCTTCAAAAACAAATGTATTGTACAGAAAGAGTTCTCCAATGAGGTATTAGTGAAATTCATCTGACTGCTTTTGGGGTATTGTGTGAATCTTAAGAAATGCATCATGAATAAAGTAGTATACCACAATTGTAAACAAACATAAACTGAACTTGACAAAATGAATATACATGTAAATCTCTAATTTTCAGGAGTTATTTAAAAAACATAGAGGGTCAGCATGGGAAGGTATGGGGAAATACATGTAACTCAAATAACTTTCTTTATGCAATATTATTACTCTTTAAACCATGTTTGATGTGTAATTCCTAGCATTCCGGATCAAAAGCCAAGATGCAAAAGTGGAACATTAAGGAGTTGCTATGGGCTTATGTCGAAAGGGTGTGTGCGTGGAGCGGGATGGGAGTGGGGAGAGAACGGGGATGGCCGCACCCTTTCGAGAGAAGCCGCCCCCCCCCCCCCCCCCCGGTTGTCTCGAAAGGGTGGGTTGCATGAGGGGAGTGAAATTAATGCACCCATTCGTTGAAACCAGGGGGGCTTGTCTCAAAAGGGTGTGTTGAGTAGTCTGTTTTTTTGTTTATGTAAGTAAAAAAATTTTTAAAAAAAAGAAGAAAAAAATAGGAAAGGAGATAGGCGGTTGGCTATCACCTGATGGGGGGGGGGGGGCCAACGATCCCCAAAATATACACGAGGAAAAGAATTCCCCTTTTCTGTCTGCTAGAATATTATGGTGGGATGTATAAAACGGGAGAAATGTATGCCCCACACCCCCCCAAAGAAAAAGAAAAAAAAGGGAATAGGTATTTTGTTCATGAGTATTCTTACACTAAAGAACGCAGAAGCAATCTTATGAAGCCGCACACACACCCTCACTTGCAAATATCTTCCTTCAGTTTCTTACTGTCGCAAATTAAAGATGTGCATGAGGCAGATTTCATAATGGAATGCGCATTTCCAAAGGACAGATGAGGCAGAATAGAAAGTCATATTTCCAGTTTATTTGAATTCAACATGGAGGGAGGGACAACAACATGTGCACTTCAAGCAATCAAGCAATCACAAACAAATTAGACAAAAAGTTTCTGCGTTCTTGAGTGCAAGAATACTCATAAACAAAATGCCTATTCACTTTTCTTGGGGGGGGGGGGGTGTGGGGCACACATTTCTCCCGTTTTATGCATCACACCATAATATTCTAGCAGACAGAAAAGGGGGAATTCTTTCCCACATATATATTTTGGGGATCCTTTGACCAGCCGCGGATCCAGGATTTGATGAGGGGGGGGGGGGGGCATGGCCATGGAAGATTTTGTTTGTAATCTAGCGACTAAAAAAAAAAAGAAAAGGTTGTACATTACATTTCCCATTTCGGCGTTCTTCTTTTTTTTTTGGGGGGGGGAGGCCTTTCTTTTACAATGGGGGCCGAGGTACCCAAAATGGTCAAAAATGGGCTGAAAATAAAAATTTTTTGAATCACTCTCTTTCTCCTTTCCTCACCCTCTTCCAATCACTCTCCCCCCCCCCCCCCCCCCTCTCTCTCTCTCATTTTCTGGCCCTATTCCAATCCCTCTCTACATGTATCTCCCTCTCTCGGAGTCCTTTCTTCACCCTCTTGCAATCCCTCCCTTTCCCTTTTTCTTTCATCTTTTACCTACTCCTCCTACCTTCCATTTTTTTTTACTTACACCACCATGTGTGCTAAGCCTGTGAGATGACATCATCGTTGATCAAAACCAGCATTCACAATTAATTCCTACATGTAATGCCAATGGAACGAAAGTCCACATCAAATGCAGCAGTACCAATGTAAATTTCAATACGGTCAGGTAAAGCTTGGAATATTGAAATAAACTACCCCCGGTACTTGGAACCTGAGTTATGATGCTGCATAAGCATTGTGTCAGGTAAAGCTTGGAATATTGAAATAAACTACCCCCGGTACTTGGAACCTGAGTTATGATGCTGCATAAGCATTGCGTACACCTACATGTACACCTACATGTACACGTAGATACACTGCATGCATTAAAAAAAAAAAAAAAAAAAACTGCAGACACAATCAATTATCTAGTGTCATGCATTCACATGCACATAGACTTTTGATATTTTGTCTTCTTTCCAAAGCAATTGATCAGGAGGCAGCAGTAGTCAAATGGACAAATCACTCAGTAACTGGTACACATGTATTCCACTTTAATTCTTTCAACTGTAAAGGTCCTATAACCCATTCCACTTTGGAAATAGACTTTCCATCAAAGTCTAAAATTTTGTTCAATATTTCAATGTTTTTGCAGTCTAATTTTAGCCATTTTACGGAGGTGGATGGACAGAAATCCATTTAAGAAATAGAAAAATAGTACACAAGTTCGGTGGATTTCACAAAGGTTCGCTGAAAAGCGAACCTGCCTGCCACCAAGGTTTGCATTTTAGCGAACCTGCCAGCCTCCAAGGTTCGCTTTTTAGCGAACCTGCCAGCCACCAAGGTTCGCTTAATAGCGAACCTGCCAGCCACCAAGGTTCGCTTTTTAGCGAACCTGCCAGCCTCCAAGGTTCGCTTTTTAGCGAACCTGCCAGCCTCCAAGGTTCGCTTTTTAGCGAACCTTCCTGCCTGCAAGGTTTGCTTTTTAGCAAACATGCTTGCCACTAAGGTTCGCTTTTTAGCGAACCTGCCAGCCACCAAGGTTCGCTTAATAGCGAACCTGCCTGCCACCAAGGTTTGCTTTTTAGCTAACCTGCCAGCCTCCAAGGTTCGTTTTTTAGCGAACCTGCTTGCCACCAAGGTTCGCTTTTTAGCGAACCTTCCTGCCTGCAAGGTTTGCTTTTTAGCAAACCTGCTTGCCACCAAGGTTCACTTTTTAGCGAACCTGCTAGCCTCCGAGGTTTGCTTTTCAGCAAACCAGACAATAGCCTCCAAGATTCGCTTTTCACCGAACCCAATACAGCCTGCAAGGTTCGCTTTTGAGCAAACCTGCAGGCAAGCATTCTGCTTCTGGTTAACATGTATATGTTCTGCACTGAGACAGGTCAAGTTGATTTCCAGGCATATGTAAGTGCTTTCTTTCCACAGTATACTGTAATAGTTAACATTTTATATTTGCTTGTGAATTAGTTACTTTCTTGCAAATACATGGAACACTTGATACAGACTGCATACCTGTCTCTGTTTTTGATTTGACACAAGGAAACATAATTGTGGAATTTTTCCCCTATCTAGATCCATGCCCACCACATGACTTGTTGATGTATCTCGGAGCCTGCCTCGTGGTACAGTGGCCCAGTCTCCAGGAATCCATGTTCACTTTGTAGCTAAGAAACAAAGATGAATAATTGTATGTAGGATGTGCATAAAGACATAAATGACAACAAACAATGCAATGATTCTGATATACTTTTTTGTGAAATATATAAAATGAAAATTAGATTTATTTATCTATTCCTTCAGTGATATTTTTATTTTCCTTTTTGCAGATTCAAATGATCATTGCTTTCCAGTAACTCCTGTACAAAATGGTATAACTTGGATGTGAAATAAAACATAAACTTTGAGTTTAAAAAAAAAGGGCAGCTGAGAACAATTTCCTTTCTTCTATATATCTCAGTGTTATGCTAAGATTTCTCTACCATCTTTAAATTTTATGCTATTGCCCTGTAGATAATTTTAATCTTATACATACTCTTTGTATATTAAAGACGTGTTGAACTGCATTGGTGTCCATCCGTATTTGCTTTAACAATTTCAACATACATTTGGCTGTCAAGTACATTCCAAAAAGTATATACTGTCTAATTATCAGAACTAAAAAAGTGAAAGGATGCAGTTGCTTACCATGCGCTCAGTGATCTCCTCTTTGTTATTTCTTTTGACTTTCTACTCCCATTGAAAGGATTCAGTCAGTCCTTCCACTTTAGCAATCTTGTTTCTCATTCTTTAGCCCGTACTTCTTCTTTCTATCTCTTCAGTTCTGCTTCTTTTCCTAACATAGCAGTTGCTGATTGATCATTGTAAGCAAGCTCAAATATGTTCAATTTCACCCATGTGTCAGATGATATACACATACATACATACACCTATCCCACATATAGCTGGATTCCTGCTACATCTGAGTTGGTGGGATGATCTAAGTCTTGAATACAGAGTTCCTGTGTTTCCTATTCTTACAGAGGATAACCAGTCGGATTACTCTCTTGTGCTGCCATGTTTGCATAATAGTTTATTTAAAGAAGATAAGTAAACAGAAATGATGCAGAGTTGAGAGTGTGCAAGGATACAGTACATGTACATGCATGTACATGGGAAGTGCAACTTTGCCTTATTTTCAGATTGACTAGCTGTTCAAAATAAAGGGAGAAGTAAAATGTTCTCATACACTTGAGCTCCATAGTCATCCCAACACTCTTTTTGCCACTGTTATCTACTTCTGTGCATTCCAACTAGAAAAGCTTCTGTACATTGATTTAGATCAGAAGAATTCAATAGAATTAACTGTGAGTCAAGATGATGAAGTGTTTTGTAACACTGATGAAGTGACACATAGTGGTTAAACTAGAAAAGTTGGTACAAGCTAACGTACTTGAATTATGGCAATTACATCGAACAAATGCGTTTACTCTCGTTCTAGGTACTGGCATCAAACTTTATTGAACAGTACTGTTTTCAAGTTGTACCTTTCAGAATACTGATGAAGCAAAGCTGATGGAAACTGTAGTTGGGCTTTAAAATCCAAAGTCCTGTGATTGTTACATATCACATCTGCAGCAAATTAAACCTCTGAATATCTAGGTACATGTAAGCCACAGTGCCCAAGGTCAAACTAGGTCTTCACAGGTACTGGCTTATTCTACATGCTCTACTTATTAGGCCTATATGTATGTGTCCCTAAAAATTACATGTATACCCTCTCATTGCATTTTAGTACACAGTGTTTCAGGTCAGAACTTGTACATGTATAAGCCTTTCTTATATTGCTTCCTCATTATGTCATTAAAGTACCCCTACCAGTACTCCTCCCCCCCCCCCCAAAAGAAAAAAACAAAACTCCCAACAACCATGCAGTTCAAACTATCAGTACTGAATTACGCTGCTGTTTAATAAGTGGAGCCCACTCCTACAGTTTCCATCAGCTTTGCTTCATCAGTATTCTGAAAGGTACAACTTGAAAACAGTACTGTTCAATAAAGTTTGATGCCAGTACCTAGAACGAAAGTAAACGCATTTGTTTGATGTAATTGCCATAATTCAAGTACGTTAGCTTGTACCAACTTTTCTAGTTTAACCACTATGTGTCACTTCATCAGTGTTACAAAACACTTCATCATCTTGACTCACTGTTAATTCTGTTGAATTCTTCTGATCTAAATCAATGTACAAAAGCTTTTCTAGTTGGAATGAACAGAAGTAGATAACAGTGGCAAAAAGAGTGTTGGGATGACTATGGAGCTCTAGTGTATGAGAGCATTTTACTTCTCCCTTTATTTTGAACAGTCAATCTGAAAATAAGGCAAAGTTGTACTTTCCATGTACATGCATGTACATGTACTGTATCCTTGCACACTCTCAACTCTGCATTATGTCTGTTTACTTATCTTCTTTAAATAAACTATTATGCAAACATGGCAGCACAAGAGAGTTATCCTACTGGTTATCCTCTGTAAGAATAGGAAACACAGGAACTCTGTATTCAAGACTTAGATCATCCCACCAACTCAGATGTAGCTGCAAATCCAGCTATATGTGGGATAGGTGTATGTATGTATGTGTACATCATCTGACACATGGGTGAAATTGAACATATTTGAGCTTGCTTACAATGGTCGCTCAGCAACTGCTATGTTAGGAAAGGAAGCAGAACTGAAGAGATAGAAAGAGGAAAAAAGTACGGGCTAAAGCAATGAGAAACAAGATTGCTAAAGTGGAAGGACTGACTGAATCCTTTCAATGGGAGTAGAAAGTCAAAAGAAATTACAAGGAGGAGATCACTGAGCTCATGGTAAGCAGCTGCATCCTTTCACTTTTTTAGTTCTGATAATTAGGCAGTATATACTTTTTGGAATGTACTTGATAGCCAAATGTATGTTGAAAGTGTTTAAGCAAATAGGGATAGACACCAATGCAGTTCAACTCATCTTTAGTATACCAAGATTGTGTTTATGATTAAAATTATCTGCAGGGCATTAGCATAAAATTTGAAGATGGCAGAGAAATCTCAGCAAAACAAAAAGCTATACAAGAGAGGCAATTGATCTCAGCTGCCCTTTTTTTAAAAACACACAGATGATGTTTCATTTTCACATCCAAGTTATACCATTTTTCACAAGGATTATTGGAAAGCAAATGATCATTTTAATCTGCATAAGGAAAAATAAAAATATCGCTGAAGGAATAGATAAATAAATCTAATTTTCATTTTATATATTTCACAAATAAGTATATCAAAATTTTTTTATTGTTTGTTGTCAGTCATGTCTTTATGCACATCCTACATACAATTATTCATCTTTGTTTCTTAGCTAAAAAGTGAACATGGATTCCTGGAGACTGGGCCACTGAACAACGAGGCAGGCTCCGAGATGCATCAACAAGTCATGGATCTAATAACAGATACCATGTATGCAGTCTGTATCAAGTGTTCATGTATTTGCAAGAAAGTAACTAAAAGCAAATATAAAATACAACTATTACAGTATACTGTGGAAAGAAAGCACTTACATACATGTATGCCTGCAAATCACACTGACCTGTCTCAGTGCAGAATATATACATGTTAACCAGAAGCAGCAGGCTTACCTGCAGGTTCGCTAAAAAGCGAACCTTGCAGGCTGTTGTTGGGTTCGCTGAAAAGCGATTCTTGGAGGCTATTTGTCAGGTTGGCTGAAAAGCAAACCTTAGAGGCTGGCAGGTTCGCTAAAAAGCGAACCTTGGTGGCAAGCAGGTTCACTAATAGGCAAACCTTGCAGACTGGTAGGTTCGCTAAAAAGCAAACCTTGGAGACTGGCGGGTTCGCTAAAAAGCGAACCTTGGTGGCAAGCAGGTTCGCTTTTTAGTGAACCTTTGTGAAATCCACGAATCAGTGTGAAATCAATCCAAGGCAGGCTGGCAGGTTCGCTAAAAAGCGAACCTTAGTTGCAAGCAGGTTTGCTAAAAAGCAAACCTTGCAGGCAGGAAGGTTCGCTAAAAAGCGAACCTTGGTGGCAAGCAGGTTCGCTAAAAAGCAAACATTGGTGGCAAGCAGGTTCGCTGGCAGGTTTGCTAAAAAGCAAACCTTGGAGGCTGGCATGTTCACTAAAAAGCGAACCTTTGAGGCTGGCAGGTTCGCTAAAAAGCGAACCTTGGTGGCTGGCAGGTTCGCTAAAATGCGAACCTTGGTGGCTGGCAGGTTCGCTAAAAAGCGAACCTTGGAGGCCGGCAGGTTCGCTAAAAAGCAAACCTTGGTGGCAGGCAGGTTCGCTTTTCAGCGAACCTTTGTGAAATTCACCGAACTTGTGTACTATTTTTCTATTTCTAAAATGGATTTCTGTTCATCCACCTCCTTAAAATGGCTAAAATGAGACTGCAAAAACATTGAAATATTGAACAAATTTTTAGACTTTGATGGAAAGTCTATTTCTAAAGTGGAATGGGTTATATGTATTGATAGGGATGAAGATAACAAATTCTTCTCCTCAATCAGCACTGCTTTTCAGGGCACTTGTCATTCAACAGCTAACTCAAATTTAACATTGAAGCATCAGCTCATGATAGGTCTACAACATAAGCCATGGCTGCAATGACAATGCCCATGCCTATGTATTGTCCACTCAATCTTTTTCAACTTGAAACTGGAAGCACATCATAGCTATGGTACATCTAAATCCAGTGAAGTGAAATCCAACAGAATCAGAAACTACCCAGATTGTGAAATGAAACGTCTATTCAGGCCATTGTATTGCAAGTCATTAAATCCACAGAAAAGAGATCTGATCAACATCATATTCCACTATACATGTATCAGGAATTACAAGATATAAAAAAGAACTACTGCAAGTCATTAAATCCACAGAAAACGGAAGCACAACTATTTTATCAGCCACAGAGATTGGATTTCTCTGTGTAGATCTACCAGGAACTTCAGTTTGTTTCCAACAATGAGACAGCATATTTCTACCTGAAACTACTCACCCTTGACTCTAAACCCCTTGGGCTGTAAGAAATCTGTCACCTATTCAACTTGACCTAAAAATCTTTAATGCTTTGATCAAAAGAAAAATAAAATTTCAAAGTAAATGAGCTTGAAAAGCTGAAGCTATTTATAGTCTATAAGATCAGAATTCTACAGCTTTGAATTTGAAGCAATTTTTTTTTTTTTTTTTTTTTTTTGGGGGGGGGGTGGGGGGGTTAAGATTGGTGAATAAACTGAGGAATAAAACACACAAATGTAAGCTGACCTACATGTACATGTCTGTAAAACATCACAAGCTGACATGTAATATAGCCCTACAATGCTAAATACACAGTCATGTACATGTATATTTCAACAAATAAAAGAGAACAGAGAAGACATGTAATGAACAAGTCAATTTGAAAATTGCTAGAATTATCATAGTATGAATGAATGCATACATGTACATTTTATGTGTATACTGCTTTATGTGTGTATAGCTTTATATGTGTAGCCCTACATGTGTGGCTTCGTACTCTGGAGGAGTGACTAGGGTGTGTCAGCTCATAGCCAATCAGATCACTCTGTTCAATAGCTCAGTTTATATCCTGTTTACACACAAATCAAACAATGTTGATGGTACAAATGATTCCACAACAATAAATCATTTGGTTCTGGCTACATGAGTAATGTGGAATGACTCTGCACTTTATAGCCACTGCACTGTCAGAAGAAATCTCTTATCATCAGTAAAATAAAAGTAATTAATAAGTCTTTCCTTTTTTTTCTTCAATACAATGGATTAAAAAGATTTCACTACTTCCTTTTATTTTTTGTCAGATGAAAGCCAGATTCTAAGGTCATTATTTTGAATGGTAGACTATATGTTTTACATGTAAAGATTTACACATGCTATCTGGATGCTTCTAGTCTCCACATGACAAACCTGCCACATTTAAAGTAGATATTCATTCATTTTGAAAACTTTAAGTTGCAAATTTCTAGTGATTCTTTTAATTGCAATTAAATATGATTTTCATTGCATGTTTTTGTTAGTGGTCTGGTCGATAGGAATTTTTACTGTCGACATGTGGGTAAAAAAAATTCTCGATGTCGACATACGCCTCGACATACTTTAAGTACGATTTTTTTTTTTCACTGGCTGAAATCGCGGTATCTAACTATGCCCGACTGTCTGGGCACACAGGGGGTTGCCGTAGCGGCCTGCCCTGTACCGTAGCAGAATGTGACAGCTGCCGGGACAGCTGCCACAATCACACCTTATCTAGTGATGAAATTATGCCCTACATGTCTGTATTATTCATTTAATGTACAAATTCATACATTGAACTCAAAAAGTAATCGATGAGTAAAAATATCTGGACAAATCTACCTCCCGCGTAAGTGTAACTTACACTTACGCAGGCTTACACTTACGTAACTTACACTTACACTTACGCAGGCTGACTGGGAAGAGCTTGCCAAAAGCATGAGAAATTTGTCCCAGGAGATAGAAAGAAAGGCTTCCACTTCCTCTGTGAATGAACTATGGCTTATCTGCAAAACAGGTCTGGAGAGTGCCGTAGAGAAGTACATACCTCATAAGATGACAAAGACCAGAGGTAAACTACCTTGGGTTACCAGTCATGTCAGGCGACTCATCGGGAAGCGGGACAGACTGTGCAAGAAGATCAAGAAGCGCAGACTCGAGAGACCGGGACCTATTCCATATGCCATGGAGAATGAGCTGCAAGATACTAAACGCATACTCAAAGCTGACCTCAGGAGGGCGTACTGGGATTATATAGAGTCCATCTTTACTCCAGATGATGTGAATGACACATCACAGAAGTTTGAACTATGAAACGTTTCTGGAACTTCATCAAGCACAACAGGACGGACAGTACTGGTATAGCACAACTCAAGACAGAAGGGCGCACAGCGACAGACCCCGCTGCCAAAGCCAACACCCTAAATCAGCAGTTTGAGAAAGTCTTCACTCACGAGACACCGGTACCGCCACATCTCTTGCCAGAAGTATCCCCCTATCCCGACAAGTCAGACATTGACATAACCTTGGACGGTGTCGATAAGCTGCTGAAGAATCTCAAGTGTCACAAAGCTCCAGGGCCGGATGGCATTACACCTAGAGTGTTGAAGCAGTTATCAAAAATCATCGCCCCAGTGCTTACCACCATCTACAGGATTTCATATGACACTGGTGAGATTCCAGATGACTGGCGACAAGCAAATGTGGTCCCTGTCTACAAGAAAGGCAACAAAATTGACCCCAGTAACTATCGCCCAATATCTCTAACATACATCTGCTGTAAGTTGCTAGAGCACATCATAGCCAGCAACATGATGACACACGGCAGTGTTAACAACATTCTCTACCCTCTCCAACATGGGTTTCAACAAAACAGGTCCTGCGAACTGCAGTTGCTGGGCTTTATCTCTGACCTGCACAGAAACTTGGATAAGGGTTTACAGACAGATGTCCTTGTCATGGACTTCAGCAAAGCCCCTTGCCTCTTCATCTACTACATCAACGACCTGCCTGACAAACTATCATCACCTGTCAGGCTCTTTGCAGATGATGCAATAACCTACCTGGCAGTAAAGTCTCAGCATGACACTGAACAGCTACAGGATGACCTCAACAAAATCAGTGAATGGGCAACTAACTGGATGATGGAACTCAACATCCAAAAATGTGAAGTCATCAGAATCTCAAGGAAGAGAAGTGGGATTGCCCATAACTACACTCTAAACAATACTCCCCTTAAAGAGGCCAATGCAATCAAATACCTTGGAGTCACCATCACAGCTGACCTGAAATGGAACGAGCATGTTGCAAACATCTGTCGCAAGGCCAATAATACTCTTGCCTTCCTCCGCCGGAACCTACGTATCAACTCGCCCAAACTGAAAGCTACAGCCTACAAAGCCTTGGTAAGACCGCTTGTAGAGTACAGCAGTTCAATTTGGGACCCTTCTACCAACCACCTAATCCATCAAGTAGAAATGGTCCAGCGTAGAGCGGCAAGATTTGTGATGAACAAATACCACAACACCTCAAGCGTCACAACCATGCTTGAGAATCTTGGCTGGATACCTCTTGAAAAGTGCAGAGAAGACTCAAGACAGGTGTTCATGTACAAGCTACACTTCAATCTTGTGGATTTCCCAGTGAATGAGTACATTGTTCCAATTACTGGTCGAACAAGAACTCGATCTACGCATGCAGCTGGCTACCAGATCCCCCAAAGCAGGACAGAACTTTACAAACAGTCCTTCTTTCCAAGGACTGTCAAGGCATGGAATGCACTCCCATCCAGCTCCATCAATGCCACTAATCCAATAGCCTTCCGTCTAAGTCTGGCGGAAGACCAGAGTTAAACCAGCAAGACTTTTTACTTGCACCTTGTAAATACACACACTGCACCTGAACCCAGCTACCTACACACACTGCATCAATTACATCTGCAAGAATCTTCACTCTTGAAGGAGGCAGATCAACCCTGAAGAAGAAGAAGAGTGTAACTTTTTGTTTTGTGTCGTCCATGCAAATGAGTCTGACAATATCTCTCTCTAAATGTCAACAAACCTTATGTCGACCAGACCACTAGTTTTTGTATTTTTTTCTATACCATCAGTGTGTTTTTTAGTAAGGCTGGAATGAAAACGAGGAACACAATATTCCTAAATAGGTCTGACATAGGTAAACTGAAATGTTTCACTTTACGTAACATGAACAGTCGTCTATTGCACTTTTTTATCATTTCATTGACTTGAGTATCCCATTTCAGGTTTTGCTGAAAATAAACACCCAAAATCCTAACAATACTGGCCTCGTCATAGGTATTTCATCAATATACAAATTTTGCTGAACTGGTTGTTTCATAAGTGAAATGGTCATAAAAATGCATTTACTTGGATTGAGATTCATGTTATTAATCAAAGACCAAGTTAACAAAGAATCGATTTCTCTTTGCATCTGGGATGGTTTATTTTGACTCCTAGCCTCAACAATTGTTAAAGACATTGGTTAACATTGTTACGATTTTAACAAATCTCATTTTGTTACTTAAAAATGGGATAAACATTAGGGTTATAGTGTAAAATACCAGTCTGAAAGTTTCAGAGTATAATATCCACAGGAAGTATTTTAAATATTAGAAATGTGAACCAATGTTTGAAAAAATATACGAGGGTCAGTTGCACAGACCAGATGTAAGGAGTGCGCATGCACGCATGACTCAACGGACCGCACCGTGTGTATTGGCGTATCACGTGACGGAAGGCAGGTAACAGTGTTTTTTAATTCGTGCAAACGGTCCTCTTAGTTCATTGTCTCTCGAGACGAAAGCCAATAAAATCGCGGTTTGCGTCTAACTTACAGTTTTTCATTCCAAATTATGGTTGTTTTCAGGGTTTTTTAGTACAAATACAAGTACTCATACACATGTTTCATCTTAGTTTGAGAATTTTTTAAATCAGCTTATCACAAAGTTAGCCAATACCTTTAAATCATCAACATTCTTGTAGAAAGGTAAAGGACAATCATTACAAGCATCATTTACCATGATCAAAAACAACACCGGGCCGAGTTTCATTCCCTGTGGAACGCCTGCATTACAGTCTTTAATATCAGAAATATGGCCATCATATTTTTTGCAGCCTGTTGTCTACAGTACAAGAAGTCAATAATAAATTAAATGATAGATGGTCGTACATTTAAACTATCAATTTTTGAATTAGAATGTTGTGATCAATTTGATCAAAGGCCTTAGAAAAATCTGTCAATACCATAGTTGAAATGTTTTTCTGCTTGTCAGCATTTATATACAAATTGTGAAGCATTGCATTAGATAATGACAAGTTGAAAGACAAGGGGCCCGTTGCATAAAACTTTCGCCAGACTTTTTTTCTGGCAAAAAAAAGTCTGGCAAAATTTTATGTAATGAAAACTATGGCAATTTTTTTTTTTGCCATAGTTTCCTCAAATTTTGCCACAAAAAAACTCCGGCAAAAGTTTTATGCAACGGGCCCCTGGACAATTACCAATTTTGATTAATATCAATTTGGTCATTTATGTCCTCTAATAACCACTTTACAATGAAAGACTCAGCAGTCTTGGCAAAGTATTAGATGTTAAAGCTTTGGTCTTAAATCAGACACCATGGGAGGAAAAGATTTTGGGATTGGAACGATTTCAACAAGTTTCCATATCTGTGGAAAGATACCTTGCTTAAAAGCAGTATTAATGATATGACAAAATGGAAAACATAATTCATAAGCAAATTCCTGGATTATTCTGACAGGTAAATCACCAGAAACAGTTGACTTTTGCAAATTTGATTTGCGCAACTTATTAAAAACATCCAGTGGCTGTACTGTTGGACATTCAGAGGGTGATGGCAAGTATGTATGTGGGCAAATTTAACCTGTCAAGTTTTGGGAGATCAGATGGCATGAGATGCTACAAATAAAAACCTTTCATTAATACTATTTGCTACACACTAATAAAGTTTTGAAGTTCATTATCAGTAAGATTGAGTATATCAATATGCATTTGAGATTGAGATCCATGGGTCATCATTTTGATATGACGATACCAGTCAGCAGGATTATTAAGTTTGAACTTCTGTACTCTTTTATTATGGAATTTATCCTTGGCTGAAATTATTGTTCTTTGTACTTTATTAGTGTTTCCACAATGTCCCATTATTATTTACAAATGCTTCTTGCCTTTTATCTATTAACAATTCAATTTCACTATTAATCCATGGTTTATCATTTTCATGAAATCTAATTACTTTGGTGGGTAAGGACCAGTCTATACGGTGTTTCAAAACCTGCAAAAACATGTTACACATTACAGATATATCCGTGATTTTGTAAAGTTCATCCCATGAACGTTGGGTTAACCAACTTCCAAATTCTTGAATAATTCTCGAATACCACTACCAGTTTATAAAGGACGTACAATTTTAGTTTTTCTCCTATTTTTTGGATTATGAGATATAAGATGATAAGATGAAGGATACCAAAGAATACAATTGTGATCACTCATTCCAAAAGATCTTCACTGGATCATGTACGCAATGCTGTTGCACTTTTTGTCGTGAATTCGCAAGATTTGTACAGCGCTGTGCCTGTTAAACACTTCTAACGTTATACTAGCCCCCTATAGGATTAGGGTTGCTAGTGCGCTTTCGCACCAGATGACTTAAATTCAATTCTACCACGCGAAAATCACTCACAAATATTACATCAAGTGTCAGAAACCCGTTTCTAAGTCTGTCCTGTGCTGTCTGCATGTGTTTTTCCAGAAATGCTCTATTTTATGACAAATTCACCACCTGCACTCACTGTATTCTCGCACGGCTGCTTCGCTATTGATTCACAGCGCATGCAAATTGAAGATATACTAGACTGAAATTAGCAGTCAATATGTACATTGAAGCTATGGTAGCTGTTTGTCTCTTTTTCGCGTTTGAGCATAGTCTTGATATACGAGAAAGATACAGAGATGGAAAACTTGACAAAGGAAGATAGATTGAAGACAAGGAATATCATATAAAGGGAAGAAAAGAGATAAAATTTCGAATTTAAACAAACAGAAACATAAAATATGGAGATGGATAGAATGCAAAGAATTCATACTGTAGCACAAGGGAGAAAAGGTATCAGTGACACAGGAAAAAGGAAACAATGATAGAGAGAGAGACAGACAGACAGACAGACTGATAAAATGAAAACAAGGAATAACAGAAAGACTGAGAGAAAAGGCAAGACCCATTCGGCCCGGTTCGGCCCCCGGCCTTCTTCCCCTTCTCTTTTTTTCTTTTCCCGGCCATCTTAGTTAATGTACCCAGCCGCCATTAAATACCGCCTAGCTTACTGAAAAAAAAAATATAAGAAAATGAAGCGCACACCTATTGTGATGATGCTCAAAGAATGACCGCACATGCACAATTGAGTACGATATGTGTGTGTACGGTCGAACCTCGTACATGACATACTATCTCTTTTTTACTTCACAGTATACCCCCTCAAATACTGCTTTATTCCGTTTCAAACTATGAAAACCTTCTCGTCTAGACATACTATCTCAATCTATTCTTCACAATATATACCCCCCTCAAGCATTACAAAACCCCTCTTTGCTCATTTAAACCCCAAAAAGAAAACCCCTTTTCCCGACCTCCGGGCCAAAACTATATTAAAACAGAGCAAATAAGAGCTCAAAACTCTCTATACTAGCTCGTTAATATACCCGAACATTGATTTTTTTTCCCCACAAAATCACAAAGTGTTGTGTACAGTTTCTATGCGAAAAATACATACCAAAGACGTCTTGGGTAGATTTTTTCGCATAGAAAATGTACACAGCGCTCTTCCAAAACGCAACTGTTTGGGTATGTATTTTTGCCACAGAGAATTGTGTACTGTACAAAACTCAAAATAATATTGCTTTCCGTTTCAAATTCTGAAAACCTTCTCGTCTTGACACCTACTATCTCTTTCTCTTCTTGACGACATCCCACCTCAAGCATTACAAATACCCTCTTTGCTGAATATATGCCCCCAAAAGAAAACCCCTTTTCCCGCCCTCCTGGCCAAAATTATATTAAAACAGAGCATATAAGAGCTCAAAACTCTCTATACTAGCTCCTTAATATACCCAAACCTTCACGATTTGCCGCGAAATCACAAAGGGCTATGTACATTTTCTATGGAAAATACGTACCCAAGACGAATTTTCCCCATAGAAAATGAACACAGCCTTCCCCGAAAGCGCACCAAAACGCAAGTGTTTGGGTATATATTTTTGCTATAGAGGATTGTGTACTGTACAAACCTCAAATATTGCCTCATTCTGTTCCAAATTCTGAAAACCTTCGCGTCTAGACACCCATACTATCTCTTTCTCTTCTTCACAATATTATCTCCCTCTTCGCTGCATATATGCCCCCAAAAGAAAACCCCTTTTCCCGCCCTCCGGGCCAAAACTATATGAAAACAAATCAAATAAGAGCTCAAACTAGCTCCCGCGAAATCACAAAGTGTTGTGTACAGTTCCTATGGGAAGAATACATACCCATGATGTCTTGGGTACATATTTTTCCCATAGAAAACGTACATAGCACTTTGTGATTTCGCAGCAAATCTTGAAGGTTTGGGTATATTAAGGAGCTAGTATAGAGAGTTTCGAGCTCTTTTTGGTTCGTTTTAATAAAGTTTTGGCCCGGAGGGTGGGAAAAGGGGGTTTTCTTTGGGGGGTAGGCCTATATGCAGCGAAGAGAGGGTTTATAATGCTTGAAGGGGGATATTGCGAGATATAGTATGTCTAGACGAGATAATTTTGTAGAATGCTCTATTTTAATATAGTTTAGAGCTGGAGGGCGAGAAAAGGGGTTTTCTTTGGGGGGGCATAATTATTACATGCAGCGAAGAAAGATGAAAACAGTCGCGCAAAAGAGCCATCAATGCAAGATCAGTCGACATTGCATATTGAACGTGCCTGTGCTCTATCTTGTACATATACTGTAAATAATCATATTTTTTCAGTAAGCTAGGCGGTACTTAATGGCGGCTGGGTATATTACCTATTTTCCCTTTCTCTCCTCTTTCCTTTTCCCTTCTTTCCTTCTCTCTCACCCTCTTTGGGCGGGGGCAAGGCCCACTCGGCCCCCCTCCCCCCTGGATCCGCGCCTGCCAGGGACCTCTTATACCGAGTTTCCACTTTTCTCGAATATCTGATATTCGAGAAAAGTGGAAGGCAGTGTATACAGCCACACGCGTGTGGTTGTATCCACAGCATCGACATGAGGATACAACCACACTCAACTGAATTCCCACTTATACTCTGCGCCGCTGCAGCTATCGCTAGTGTGTATGTATGCACTGCACAAGCGATGTGTGTGTGTTGCCAAACCCCAAAACTTGGATCGTCACGAAGGTTTTATCTCTTGAAATTTACTGAAATACAAACGATATTGTACTGTATTGTCACCTGCTTGCTGACCAGGTGAGAATGAAGTGAAAATATTGTTTGTATAAGTGAAATCGAGAGATAAAACCTTTGTGATGATCCAAGTTTTGCAAGTCGCAACACATACCATCGCATCGCATGAATACACATCGCTCGTGCAGTGCAGTGCACAGTACTAGCGATAGCTGTCGCAGCACAGACTTCAAGTGGGAATTCAGACAAGTGTGGCTGTATCCTCATATTGATGCTGTGGATACAACCACACGCGTGTGGCCGTAAGGTAAAGACACACGCGTGTGGCTGTATACACTGCCAAAGTGGAAACTCGCTATCAAGCATGACGAGGTACTTGATTCAAGTATACTCAAACGCAAAAATGAAAAAAAGACAAACATTACTTCAACGTAAATATTGACTGCTAACTTCAGTCTAACATTATATCTTCAAGCTAACCTGCGCTGCGTAACGATCGCGAAGAAGCCGTGCGAGAGTTGAATACAGTGAGAGCAGGTGTACCTGGACCCATGGCATAGAGCATTTCTGGAAAGGCAGTGTATACAGCCACACGCGTGTGTCTTTACCTTACGGCCACACGCGTGTGGTTGTATCCACAGCATCGATATGAGGATACAGCCACACTTGTCTGAATTCCCACTTGAAGTCTGTGCCGCGACTGCTATCGCTAGTGTGCACTGCACTGCACAAGCGATGTGTATTCATGTAGGAGGGGGACACCCCCCCCTCCCACGGTAGGGAGCTTTTTCAATTTTTAGCTCTTAATGGTGCGATCTGGTGCATACATGTACTTAAGTGACTATTTTTTACTTATTTTGAAAGACAAAAGGTAAAAATACCTTCAATTGCAACTATCACTTAATCTTTTGAGCTATGCTCCTTATAGGGTAGACGGCGTGCGAAGGCGGTCGGCCAGTGCGTATAATCTAGCGAATAATGCTACTTTTTTTTTTTTTTTTCTGTCGGGTCCCGATGCGTGAGAAAAATGGGTGCCATGCGTGAGATCGTGAGACGGACCCTGAATGCGTGAGTCTCACGCACAATGCGTGAGACTTGGTAGCTCTGTTCTCACCTGGTCAGCAAGCAGGTGACATTACAGTACAATCAATATTGTTTGTATTTCAGTGAATTTCAAGAGATAAAACCTTCGTGACGATCCAAGTTTTGGGGTTTGGCAACACTGTCGCATGAATTTACACATCGCTTGTGCAGTGCATACATACACACTAGCGATAGCTGTAGCGACGCAGAGTATAAGTAGGAATTCAGTTGAGTGTGGCTGTATCCTCATGTCGATGCTGTGGATACAACCACACGCGTGCGGCCGTAAGGTCAAGACACACGCGTGTGGCTGTATACACTGCCTTCTGGAAAAATACATGAAGACAGCACAGGACAGACTTAGAAACGGGTTTCTGACACTTGATGTAATATTTGTGAGTGATTTTGCGGGTAGAATTGGATTTAAGTCATCCGGTGCGAAAGCGCACTAGCGCCGGATTAACGTCAGATCTAACATTAGAGTCTATTAGGCCTAGGCCTAGGCTAGGCCTATATAACACTGTTAAAAATTAGTTCCTAATAATATTACATTCACTACTCGACTGTATCGGTATGCGATATGCGTGGATGTCCCAAAAGGAACTCTTACCCCTACTTGTTCAAAAGTTGACTTCACTAAAACTCTATATAGGCCTAATCCTGCTTTCTTGACCAAAGTTAGATTGTTGTGATACCTGCTTCTTCCGATCCTACCGGCAATTTTCCCAGGTCAACAACAGCGCAGGGTCGTACGTGCAGCTTTGACTTTGTACCGGTACTGTACATGTAACCAAATTATGTAGAGGGTATATAGGGGAAGATCGGACACTCAGCGTTGGGTAGGTACACTGACACGTGACTGCATGCAAACTACATGTATAAGGGAGGAATGACCCAGGGGGAGGAAATACTAGTACTAAAAAAAGCAAAATGGAGATATCTATGAATTAAAATAAACAAGAACAAAGAAAAGTGGCTTGAATTTCGAGAGAAGAAGAAGAAGAAGAAAAAAAAAAGGAAGAAGAAGAAGAAGAAGAAGAAGAAGAAGAAGAAGAAGAAGAAGAAGAAGAAGAAGAAGAAGAAGACCCAAGACAAAAAAACAAAAACCCATTGAATTTCAATGGTCTTCAGTTGGTTTCAATTTGTACCAGTGGGTCTTAATAGATTTCAGTTGGTAAACATTAGAATTCAGTTGACGTCCTAAATTTCTACCAGCCATGGGGTCAATCAGTCCCAATTGGTCCAATGGGATTGCAATGGGACAGTTGATTTCAATTGATAAAATTTTGACCAACTGTCAATTGGTTCAATTCGAACAATTGGGCCAATTGGTTTCAATGGGAAACAATTTGGACCAATTGGTTTCAATATGGAACAATTTGGACCAATTGGTTTTAATGGGGACCCTTTCGAGAGAAGGGGGGGGGGTTGTCTCGAAAGGGTGTGTACCTGATGTACCAGCCTTTTGTTAATGTAAGTAAAAAAAAAAAAAAAAAAAAAAAAAAGAAAGAAAAAAGGAAAGGAGACAAGTGGTTGGCTATCACCTGGTGTGCGGGGGGGGGGGGGGGGGTGTCCAGCGATCCCCAAAATATATATGAGGGAAAGAATTCCCCTTTTCTGTCTGCTAGAATATTATGGTGGGATGCATAAAACGGGAGAAATGTGTGCCCCACCCCCCCAAGAAAAGTGAATATTTGTTTATGAGTATTCTTACATTCAAGAATGCAGAAGCAATCTTATGCACCCGCACACACACATACGCACACACATACACTTGCAAATATCTTCCTTCAGTTTCTTACTGTCGCAAATTAAAGATGAGCATGAGGCTGATTTCGTAATGGAATGTGCATTTCCAAAGGACAGATGAGGCAAAATAGAAAGTCATATTTCCATTTTATTTGAATTCAACATGTGCACTTCAAGCAATCACAACCAAATTAGACAAATTGTGCGGGTGCAGTAGATTGCTTCTGCGTTCTTGAGTGTAAGAATACTCATAAACAAAATGCCTATTCACTTTTCTTGCATCCCACCAGCGGGGGGGGGGGGGGGGGGTGCAAAACGCAAAAAAGAAAAGGTTTACATTACATTTCCCATTTCGGCGCTCTTCTTTTTTTTTGGGGGGGGGGCTTTCTTTTTCGGGGAGGGGGGGTGACCAAAATGGTCAAAAATGGGCTGAAAAGCACAAATTTGGGGTCGGGGGCCAAGACCAACTCGGCTCCCCCCCCCCCCCCTGGATCTGCGCCTGCCTTGGACACCCCTATCAGGTGATAGCCAGCTGCATGTCTCCTTTTTTTTTTTTTTAAAACTTACATTAACAAAAAACGGCTGGTACATCAGAC
>CM057157.1:32783413-32795569 GCA_029962745.1 Echinometra lucunter
TTTGGAAGGAGTGTTTCTACACTTATTGTCTAACTTCTGTGTGAAAATGAGATTGATCCGTCAAGTCATGCATGAGTGAGCAAACATTAAAGGCAAAATATCACTTTTCAAAAGTCACAAGAGTCATTTTTGGGGGTTTGTGAAACAGGATTTCTCTGGTGTTTGTTTAAGTGCTGATGATGTTTTTCGAGGTTGTGCCATGGTTGAGTGACAAAATTTTTAATGATGATGCAAGAAATGCTAAAAATTTACTGTGTAATGATGGAAAAACGACTACCCGTATTTTCACATAATGTGCTGACTCATGTTGGTTGATGCCAATTTTTCCACAAATTGAATGGATTTTGTAGATTTAGGAGGGCTGAACTTGATTTTCCTGAAAAAAAAAAAAAAACTGTGTACACACAACTGTGATAGACATGAAAAGTGTCAAGGATGGGCATGACTGGGCCAAACAATGCCAAGAATTCAAATTCGTCAAAGGTTTGTTTCACAGACCCCCAACATGACTCTTGTGACTTTTGAAAAGGGACATTTTTGCCTTTAATGTTTGCTTACTCATGCATGACTTGACGGATCAATCTCATTTTCACACAGAAGTTAGACAATAAGTGTGGAAACACTCCTGCCAAATTATTTTTCTCAAAACTTTTTCGTTAAAAAGTTATGCTACTTTGAATTAGGGGGAGTTACCTTTTTTGTTGTGTTTATCTTAAGCTAAGAGACAAGCTGCACTTTGAGAGTCTACGAAACATATGCAGATTTGCCAAAAAAAAAAAAAGGCCATTTTGTAGTGATATTGCCAATTTGAGGATCGCCACAGAAAACTAAATCAAGAGTTTTCAAACTTTCATAACTTTATAACTTTCTCATTTCATAACTGATTTTGATCTAACTTTTTTTTGTTTTAATTCCTTCTCTCTATCCTCTCTTTTCATAAAAAGTGACTTGCCTCCAGGATTTCATTTTCCTTTAAAGCTAGCATTAGCTTTACATGATCAACCGATACATGATAAACATCAGCCAACATAAACAGATATTTTTAAAGGTGCCTCCTACTGATAGCTTGGCAATGCCATTCCTTTAAAGGTAACCTTGACTTCTGATCATGGAAGGCACAATTTATGCAGAATCTACAAACCTACATCGAGCATGACTGAATACTCTTTATAATAAATCTTACCTCTCAAATTGATTTGGAAAGAAATGTATGGCAGCTGAATAATGAGCCAAAAAAGGTGAAGAAATAAAGTTGAAATCCAGATAATCAAAATGCATAGTCCCACATGTGCTGAAAGTGTGCTTTTTACTGAATGTGAATTTCAGCTAGTTCATGCAAGCATGATTGCTGGATCCAAAGAAGCTATCTTCTGCAAGATAAATGGTTCATATTCTCTTACAGTGTATTTACCAACATGCATTTCCATTATCAGAACTCAGGATTACTTTTTAAATGGCTGCTTTTACAAAACAAAATGAATCACACGATTTCCCATATACTCTATGTTATGTTATGTTATGTTATGGCATGTCACTATGTCATATAATTTAATGATACATTGTAATTGTACTTACGGATGCTGGCATGCATGTCCGGGTTGGGGCTGAAAGCCTGTGGGCTACAGTCATTAATTTTACTTTTTCCTTTCCCAAGCTACCCGGTCATGTATGGTGAGCATCATCTATTCATTTTTCTTGGAATTATTTTTTAATTTCTTTTGTACATGTACATTTATCTTGAATTGCCGAATAAAATATAATAATAATAATAATAATAATAATAATAATAATAATAACAATAATAATAATATTAATAATAATAATAACAGAGCTTTTCTTAAATGAATAACTTATAAACACACAGTACGGTATGACTATCATGATATATTTCTTTGTGAAAACTGACATACATGTACCCTGTTCAATATAAAAGGCTGCCATATTTGGTCCTCTGTGGGGGAAAAGGTAATAAAATAAAACTAAACTCTCAATAAAAACATTATTTCATCCAATTTGAGTTGATACCAACCATCACCCCATAGGCTCTTCATTGCATGTATCTCTTATTAATGGAGATGGTGAAAGATCATTTTTCTATGTATACAAAATGTCTCTACTTTTCTTAGATATTAGAAACAAAGTCTACAATAGATTGATAAAACTTGTATAATCTATAAATCAATCTTACGATCAATCTCCATTTCACAGGATTTTGTTCGCATGAAGTATATTCATTAAACAAATCTTCAACTTTGTAAAACCATCCATGCTGATAGAGTAATTGTTTTAAAAATAACCCTGTCCATTAGAACATTGATGAATTGAACTTAAAATTTAAAGGAGCATCCATTTACATGATAAACAATTATTTTTCATGAAAAAAAAAATACTATTTTGAATTCCATTCTTTAATTCTTTGGGCAAAACAAATTGTTTATATTGTAAGATATTTATATATTAACTATAATTGTATACACAGTATACATACACGTATGGTGGGCATTCTTCTACACTATAAAAACATTTGAAGAAAAAGAGAAAGATTAAATTCCCTTCCCATATAACACCATGCACAAAGTAATTCTTACACATCAAACTAGCTTAAAAATAAACCCTTTATACACTTAGTTCATGTACCTCCATGAAGAACAAATATTTGTCGAATGTTACATGACAAATCTTGAAATGTTAAATGTGTCTATTTTTTTGTGAGAGATTTCTAAACAATTTGGAGAGGGATTTAATAAGTAGTGTAGCATCCAGATAATCACCACACAATTTTTTTTTTCTTTTTCTCTTTCCTGTGTCGTATTTTTCTCTTCAAGATGCAATAGGGTGGGCCTAACAAAATTTGAGAAGGAAAGTGGGCCTCTAGTTAGAAAAAGGTTGAGAAATGCTGATACAGAAGATGAATTTCAGGTTATTTTATGAATATATCTGTTTAACTGATTAATTATTCCTTATTTTCAAATGCAGAAAAAAAAGGACAAATACATAGAATGCTGAAACATATCCCTGGAAATATCAATAAAAGCTCTGAAATATAATGAAAATAATGAGGAGATCTAAGTTGGTCTTGAAGTGCATCAGTTCTGTCTTCATCTGCAAATCAAGAGCATGGTTTAAAACTAAGTCACATCTCTGACACTAAAGATCTGTCCAAATGTGTTAAAAAACAAACAAGAAAACAAAAACAACAACAAAACATTTGATAGTGATCAGATGGGAGCCCATATTTACATGGTAGATTAACAAGAGTTGTACAACAATGAGAGATACACTTTTGTTCAGAACCTCTAATCTTTAAGACAAGACTAATGTTGAATTTTAGAAAATCAAGAAGTTGAGACTGAGCAACTGGACTTATTTCATAATCTGAATGAGAATCAATACAGACATGAAGGTACAGGAACTAAAAAAATGCAATTAATTGAGGAAATGGCCATACAGTACAATATTAAAAATACCCTCAACGTCAAACACCAATCAGATCTACGCTACAAATTATCTTATCGCTAATTCACTGAATAGATAAAGAATATCACTTGATGTGACTTACTCTGTCATGAGCTACAAGGTGCAATCAACATTGTACAATGATCAAAACATGACTCAGCAGAGTTCATCAGGTATCACTTCACTCTATATAGTCCGTTAAGAAGATTGGGCATGGATATGGAAGAAAAAAATAACTAACAAGCCGCCTTTTGCTCGCAATGATAAAACTTCTCTTGTTTAGAATCTGTTTTATTTGGCTGACCTCAAAACAATCCAGATTACAAATAATGGATGGATACTATCAAAAAACAAAATCCATGATTTCAGAATTTCAGCAATTTAAAAACTGTGTCCAAAGTAGTGAAGTGCCTAATGGCTTATATACACATAATATATCTGTATATCCGTTCAGACGAATTTCCGTACATGAGGTGAAAGGCCATAGTTGCATATATGTACATGTATACTGTTACATTTAATACACTTGGGAGTGATATTTTTTTTTCCTAACTTTGATGTTACATAAGCAAACCTTTAGAAAGTAAACTAGCTCTGTGAAAAGAAGTTTTTATATTCTCCATCTGAATTGGAAAGTTTTTGAAAGTGAAATATCCAGCAGTATGAGCACCATTTCCATGAGGTCATGATATATTGGTTGTAATTGCTGGTATAGGCCTGGGGGTTGAAACCTGGAATCTGTGAAAAAGGAGTTGAAGAAGAATAAGAAGAAGAAAAAGTGAGATTTGACATGAAGTTAAAGCTCATCTTTTTATTCACAGTGCAACCTCATTAAAAAAAAAACAAATAAAACTTTCTATATCAGCTGAAAATGATTAATATTAATCATTAATTATCAATGATCAGATTTTTTTTTGCAAATATCACAAAGCTACACAAAAAATGGAAAACTTGGGGCAAACAAACTATAAAACATGCTGACATGGATGTGTACATGTAGGACAGTTTTGTTGATAAATATTTGTAAACAGCACAAAGTCACTACATTTCACAAAATGTCTCATTTATTTTGTGCTCTAATTTGCAGTAATTTTTGCATGTGACAGTGTCCATGTTTAATAGCTGTATTAACCCTAAAAGACCCCGGCTATTTCTGGTCTAGTTATCCCGGGGGGGGGGGGGGCATTATGGCCCCCCCCCCATGATCTCGGCCGTGGATCACCAGATCAGCATGAAAATTGGCATGAGGGTAGAGAATGATGTAATCTACATGTACAAGGCTATATGGGTCGATTTTATCAAATTGTTATTTTTTATTTTATATGAATTAATTTATGCTAATTTATGCAAGAAATCATAGTTTTGACTATATCTCACTGAATAAAGCTTTAGGAACAATGATTTTTGGTAGAAATGTTTTTCATAACATTCACATCTACTCCTTTACTAAAACTAGATGAATCTTCGACCATGTGTGGTCAAACTTTATGCCTCCGCTAATACCAAATCAGAAATAAATGGCACTTCATGTTGATTTATTTTCATTTATACAATGACATCTTTGACCTTGAACTTTGACCTTGTGACCCCCAAATCTAATGAGAGCATTGCCCTTTCCATATGCATACATGAGCCAAGTTTGTTGAACCGTCAAATGGTTACTGAGTTATCACAAGAACGAACCATTTCTATGCATAATGACCTCTATGACCTTTGACCTTTGACCTTGAGACCCCAAAATCTAATCAAATCATTGTCCTTCCCATATGCATACCTGTGCCAAGTTTGAGGTTGATCGGTCAAATTGTTGTTGAGTTATGGTGAAAAAAAACCATTTCTATGTACATAATGACCTCTATGACCTTTGACCTTGTGACCCCAAAATCTAATCAGATCATTGTCCCTTCCATGTGCATACATGAGCCAAGTTTGAAGCCAATCTGTCAAATGGTTCTTAAGTTATCGCGAGAACGAGCCATTTTTATGTGTATTATTACCTCTATGACTTTGACCTTTGACCTTGAGACTCCAAAGTCTAATCAGATCATTGTCCCTCCCATATGCATACACGAGCCAAGTTTGAAGTTGATCTGTCAAACGGTTCTTAAGTTATCGCGAGAACGAAAACGGGACGGACGGACAGACGGACGGACAGACGGACGGACGACCTGAAAACGTAATGCCTCCGGCAACCACCTACAGTGGGCGTAGGCATAAAAAATGGGTTATCAATTTTTTTTGTTATGTATTCTATTGTTTTACAAATTCCTTATGTATTTCTTTTTTTTTCTTTGTGGGTGTGTGGTTATGGGTGTGTGGATGTGGGTGTGTGGATGTGGGCGTGTGTGTGTGTATGTGAGTGTGTGTCTCTGATGTTTCTCACTATTTTATAGAGAGTAATTATTCTTTCCTGACAGTATTTACATAATTTTGAAGTTTCTAATTTTGCCCATAGGTTTGTACAGTCATATACAGAAATAGTGAAATTTTAACGACTTGCGTTCGTAATTGTAATCTGACACCAGCACCGTAGGTCTGATCGACATAAATTTGGTATCAAAACGTGCGGGAAGGATCAAAGAAAAAAGTCATTGAATCTCAAATCGATACATCCAGTTGTTGCGGTGTACAGTCAAAAATTCAACAGGGGGGGGGGCCATTATGACCCCCCCCCCCCCCCCCCGGGTATATTAGGGTTAACCCTAAAAGAATCGGGCTACATCTGGTCTTGCTATAACCGGGGGAGGGCCATTATGGCCCCCTAAAATCTCGGCCGCGGATAGCCCGACTGCCATGAAAATTTGCATGAGGGTAGAGAATGATGTAATCTACAAGGCTGCATCATATGGCTAAATTTCACTGAACCTTTTCATTTCATTTTTCATATGAATTTATGCTAATTTATGCAAGAAATCGTAGTTATGGCTACTTTTCTCTATATAAAACTTTAGCAATAATAATTTTTGGTACAAATATCTTTTATAAAATCCCCATCAATTCCTCCAAGAAAAAAATGGGTAGTCAACATTTTTTGTTATGTATTTTATTGTTTTCCAAATTTCTTATGTATGTCTTTGTTTTTTGGAATTTTTGTTTTTTATTGTTTTTTCAATGAAATATGTCGGTGACAACTATTACGATCATAAACAGCGTAAAATCAATATATTTTAATCAGTAAAAGCAAAAATAATCATACATTAATGAATTTTGGCTGAAAACACAATTTGTATAATTGAAACTGTCAATCATGTTTTTGAGCAATTCTGGTTCCAACATGCAAGTATGAAATTATGGGTAACTTCAGATCTGCATGCCCGGGCATCACGAATTTGGTCTCAAAACGTGCAGGAAGGATCAGAGAAAAAACTCATCGAATCTCAGATCGAAATATTGAGTCGTTGCGAAGTACCGGGGGCCATAATCCCCCGCCACCCCCCCCCTGGTTCTTTTAGGGTTAAATCCTAAATCCCTTTTTAGATGCTAACATGGACACAGTCATGCCAAAATGCACTGGGTTTCGTGCAAACTTAGTTTGGGCTATTATCCAAACTCAGTGGCCCAAATTTCACAAGGGAGTTTTACTTTAAATAAAGTAAGTGTAAATTTGAGTAAATATGCATAGATACATGTAAGCGTATCACAGTGAGTGTATGAAAGCACCCTCCCATTGGACAAGAGGACATGTGCATTGTAACTTTTGGAGATTTATAGTTATATAGAATATAAACCTCTTTTGTGACTTTGGGCTGTTAACCCGTTGAGCTTGATTTGATTTCGGTGTAACATACAATTTTCATAGACCCTTGCCCAAGTAATCTCATTAGTAATGTCAATATTAGTATTCAACAGATTAATATCTGATAATTTTTTTTTCTATAAATGTACATGTATGTACATAAATGGAGATGTAAAGTCCAAAAACATGTACATGTAGTTGGGTAACCTCTGTATCTAGACTAACCTCTTTTCTGAATTCAGACTAATGTTGACTGACCTTTGACCTCTACATTTTCCAAGCATTTCGCATCATCAAGCTGAAGTAACTATCATTATCAATGCTGCTGCTCACCACACTGTAGTAATTCAGAAATTCTTCAAAGGTCACCTAATATGAAATGAAAATAAATAAGAAATTATATCATTAAACTATGTTGCCCCTTTTTTTTACACATGATATACATGTATGTGTATAATACTGCATTCTATATTTATCACTGATCATTGCAAGAAGTTGAATCATTACCTAGGGGGCAAGACAGGTTTTAGGGACACGGAATGCTGTAAAAGGTTGTTGGGTGTCATTGTGTTCAGGAGATCATACTGCACAACTTCCAGGTGGACTACCTTGAAATTACGCTGCTGAAAAGAAATGGCGACCATTTTTCCAAAATGGCTGCCTTGTAAACTAGTATTGAACTGTTTTGATTGTAAATATTTAATAAAACATCTATTTTTCACGTATGATACATCATATTAAAGAGTATTAAATTCCCTACACAGTGATGTCACTTTCGATGGGTTTGAAGATGATTTGTATAACATTTTTGGCTCAAATATGTGAAATTTTACCTTTTTTGCCCAAAATCTTAATTGCATCAAAATACATGTTTCGGCGTATTTCAATAGTCCTGATGACTAATAATTTCAGACTTTCTAAAAAATTGTCCATATCTATGGTCAATATCATATGCAAGTTTCAACTTCATCACTTATCTAACAAAAAAGTTGTAGGACTCTGAAGTTAACACTGTGATGTTGACTAATTGCACAGAAATTGGTTGCTAAGGGCTGCCTTCTCCCTAGCAATGTTGGCATTTTGCTATATCTAGTGATCGCTATTTCCATGCAGCTTAATGATAAGATATGTGCTGTCTATTGATGTAGTTTGATCGTATTTCATTCATTTATGAATCTTAATTAGTTCCCAGTGCTATAAAAACTATGCGCATGTAGCAACTGATGTACAGATGGAAACTAGTGCAGGCTATTGGTGTATTTGGTGTATATAGAATGAGTCCTTTCTGATGGTGATAGTCATGATTTGCACTCCTACTCTTAAAAATTACAATTCAAGGTCTGGTCGCCGCCTTCTGTTACATCTCCACTCCGATCCTCTCCATCCCGCCTCACCCCCCCCCCTCCATTCTGCATTTAAAGAGACTAGTACAATGCCTTTTATGCCCGTATGGAAAATGATCAATGAATTAAAAAGGCCTGACAATTTTTTTTATTCATAGTCAAATGGTTATCTGAAAAGAAATCTGTCAGTGTCTTGCAAGTAGTAAGGCAGGTATCCATAGATTAGTAAAAGATAATTGGTAGAGGAGAACGAGAGGAAACCTTGCAAACATTGATTGATTGATTAGGTCACTGCGGTTTCCAATAATTGCATATTCATGCTAAGAAAACTTTTAAGAATCTTTCCACTTCTTTTATTCGCTCTTGTATAAAAAATTGTATTTGAAAGCAACTAAAAAAAAAAAACAAAAAAAACAAACAATACTAATAAACCCAATGTGACTTTCAACCAACCGGGACAGAGTATCAAGGACTTGCGTTTACCATGTTCACCAAGTTTACAGTATAGCTTGATGTGGAAGGAACTCTTTTGTGTAAGTGGACTGGGAGTTCTGATCCCAAAATAGGAGCTTCGCTAGATATGTGTGCTGAGGTGTCACAGCCAAGGACGAAAAGGGGCAAATTTGACATTTTCATATCTATCTGCATGGGATGTTATCAATTCTATGCAGTGTTGCTTTCATGTCCTTTCTGTTCATATATTTGTTTTTATTTCTTCCTGCAGGTATGGCAAAAATCCAATGACCTTTTATTTTATTTATTTGTTTCAATTTTATTTATTCATTTATTTATTTCTGCTTAGAAAACAATCATTTCAGCTGTATAGTAAGACATTTCACAACTCAAAAGAAAATAACGACTGTAATATCTCTTCGGAGTCAAAGTCAACTGATCTTTAGTACCTATATTTTTATTGTTTGATAGCCATTGCAAATATATTTGGACCATATAGCATACTAGTACACATAGTTACCTGTACTGGTGAAACTGTAGTAAGGTTAGGTTCTGGGCAAAAAGAGTAGGGTATTGGGGGGAAAATCCTTATTTGTAGATATCCATTTTCTTCCCATCATTTTTCATAAAACAATAGTTTGGCAACTTTTTTCGGGGGAAGGGGCTCGAATCTCGAAATGGGCATGTTTTTGAGGTAGTTGGTGTGCGGGATGAGGAATGAGTTCTGAATCCTACACGCTCAGAAAGTTGGTTAAGATCATTGCCGGTCGCTTATGAACCTGTCAATATTTCGTAAAAAGAAATGTACAGTATGAAACGTAAGTGATTTTTTTTCCAAACCAACGTTTGGTTGGTAAGAACCTACCAAATGATCATCTAGAAAAATTCTTATTATTATAGAATAGATCTTCAACCAACCCCCCCCCCCCCAAAAAAAAAAAAACTTTTCTTAGAGGGTAGTTTTTTTTTTTTTTCGTTAAATCTTGTTTAGCACTTGCATGCACGTATGTATTTCGCCGATGATCCTAATTGGTTTCCTTGACAGTACTATAAATTTAAGGCTAAATGATATGACAAGGGGGAGTGAAAGAGGGGGGGGGGGGAGCAAGAAGGGTGAGGAATGGGCAGATATGCTAACTATTAATGTGTTGTAGAGACTCTTTCATTTCTTTGTGAATAATTCTCCATTACAACAAAGGTAATGGACGAAAGTCTCTCGCTTTTTAGCTTTTATGTGTGGGGGGGGGGGGGGGGGGGTGGGAGGGGAGGGGGTATGGACACATTAAGATATTAGGATGTGGTGTAGTGCAACATCTGAACAATTTCTTCATTTTATAAAGTCATAGTGTCCTTGTTCTTAATTCATTATTGGACCAATATTCTAGATTTGTTTAATAGTTCATGAACACTCGACATACATGTAGATTACTGGGCACAGACAACAGCAACAGCTTATTAGGATGGGGTGAGCGAAGGGGCCTAAACATGGCGCAAGAGGGGGTGAACGAACCGCACAATCTATAATCTTTATGAGTTGGAATGTAAATCATAAATCATGAATACCACTTTAAGAAAGGACTCGTTCCCTGTATCATTGGACCTGTGCTAGTTTCCTTCTATGCACTATCAGTTTCTAGGCGCAGTCGCTTTTTATAGTGCTCATTGGGAACCAATGAAGATTCATAAATGAATGAAATATGATCAAACTGCATCATTAGACATCACATGACTTATCAGCTGTATGGAAATAGTAATTACTGGTGGAAAAGTCATTCTACATAGCAAGATGCCAACGTTGCTAGGGAGCAGGCAGCCCTTAGCAACCAATTTCTGTGCAATTAGTCAACATCACAGTGTTAACTTCAGAGTCCTACAACTTTTTTGTTAGATAAGTGATGAAGTTGAAACTTGCATATGATATTGACCATAGATATGGACAATTTTTTAGAAAGTCTGAAATTATTAGTCATCAGGACTATTGAAATACGCCGAAATATGTATTTTGATGCAATTAAGATTTTGGGTAAAAAAGGTAAAATTTCACATATTTGAGCCAAAAATGTTATACAAATCATCTTCAAACCCATCGAAAGTGACATCACTGTGTAGAGAATTTAATACTCTTTAATATGATGTATCATACGTGAAAAATAGATGTTTTATTAAATATTTACATTCAAAACAGTTCAATACTAGTTTACAAGGCAGCCATTTTGGAAAAATGGTCGCCATTTCTTTTCAGCAGCGTAATTTCAAGGTAGTCCACCTGAAAGTTGTGCAGTATGATCTCCTGAACGCATTGACACCCAACAACCTTTTACAGCATTCCGTGCCTCAAAAACCCTGAAAATGGGGTTTTGCCCCCTAGGTACATGGCGAAAGCAGAATCAAAGAAACAAGGTGACAAAAATAACATATGAAAAAAAAGAGAAGAGAATCTGAAATGACTGCAGAGAATACTGCTTTTAAAAGTCATTGTCATACCATTCCCTTGTGCATACATGTAAATGGGCTCTGTTTGTTCAAAATGATAAGTGATTACAAGAAAAATAAAAACATTCATGTTATCAGTGACCTCTGTGACTTTGACTTAGATCTTGAGACCCTAAAATCTAGCAAGGTCATCGATGCTCCCATGTCATTACATGAGCCAAGTTTGAAGTTCATCCATCAAATGGTTCTTAAAGTTGAAACACAAAGAAATTTCCAAATCATGAGTTCAATATATCAAACTAAAGCTTTTAAGCCCAATAAAACAATTAATAAACTCACTTTCACTGATAGAGTATGACAAGAGAGTAGTGCGCTCTCAAAACTTACATAAAATCATGGCATCCACAACGAAATCACAACAAATTATAACCGACTGAAATGTGACGTCATGCCTGGCAGGCCCTTAAACACAGTTTGTACATTTCAGTAGCAAATGAACGTAATCTTACGAAAATAATTGATCTTTTTATCAGCTCATTATGTCCTCACCTTAAGGGCCTGAAGTTAGACGTTTCAAGATTTCTTAATAATGACTATTCAAAATTCTATTTCAAGAAGTAATTTTATCCCCAATGTCTATTTTTAATTATAATTCCACATTTTTGTGAGACATTTTAGCACATCCTCTCTCTCTCTACAACACGGCCGGCCGGCTAGCTAGCTCCATCAAATTCG
>CM057157.1:32796069-32866648 GCA_029962745.1 Echinometra lucunter
GGAAAGGCCTTGTCAGCTTAAAGCTGTTTTTCAAAGGGGTCCAAACCAAAGAGATAAAAAGAAACATATGAAACAAAGCAAATCAACAGTAAAATGTAACTGAAAGGGTAACAAAAAAAAACAAAAACAAAAGAGAGAGAGAGAGAGAGAGAGATAGAAATCTATTAAGTTAATCTAATATGATTTGGATTTAGTGTGATGTTGTGGTTGCTGTTTAAATGGCGTTTAAAAGCTTCACTTCAGAGGTAAGTGGCCCGGCAAAGGGGTATCATTCCAAAGCTTGGCCTCGGGATATGCTAGGGACTTTTTTACCGATGATATATCACGTCTTTATTGCTTATAACATGCATATCGAACCAGGCCCGACAACCCATTGGGTTAGACTGCAGTTTATGATGTTAACATAACAATTACAAAAGAAGAAAAGAAAACAATAATAATATACAATAATCCTTCTCCCTTTTGTTGTTTTCTTGTTGTTGTTGTTTCTCACGAAATTTCAAGCCTCTAAAATCCATAGAGATCAACAGAGACCCAGGTTTCCTTCTTGTTACAGTATGTCAACCCTCCTTACCTTCATTTGGTGGAGCTAGCTATATCCTCTCCTAATTTTAATATACACAGTCAATGCGTTTAATTATAGTTTACCTTACCCAACACTGTTGGGCGCCCTTCCCATATGAAAATCAAACGTTACACAAAAAACAGCAGAGTGTCCGATCTTCCCCTCTCATAATCTTTGGTTCAACCCGGAAATAAATCAGCTCTGCATGGTCAGCGCACAATTACGATCATCCCCCCCCCCTTTTTTTTTTCGTTTAATACTAAAATCAAACATTATGATACAAACATCTTGTAACAGGGAGCTAAAAAAATTTGCAAGTCTTAGTTAGCCCCATAATGAATCAAAAGTCAGCAAATCAAGTGAAAGGTATATTCATTTTGTCACTTTATCAGTTAGGCCTATATGCATGTATATGTTATGATTGCCTATAGATGTATATTCATTTTGCTTCATATGCTTCTTTTTTGGTTTGAACCTCTTTGAAAAACGGCTACAAGGTGACATGGGCTATCCAAACCATGAGTCGAGAAGAAATAAATCAAATCAAATCAGATATATTTTTGGAATTTACAAATAATAATATAGTGAGCCAATTCGGTGGGGGCTGCACGCTACTCCCCCCCCCCCCCCTTCAAAAGAAAATTAGGCGGGGTTCAGCTGCTGGCAAACACTGTAAACAAGCAAATTCAAAATTCTTGTCTGCAAATTGGCGACCGCTGTGGGCCAAAGAGAGAGAGATAGAGAGAGAGAGAGAGAGAGAGAGAGAGAGAGAGAGAGAGAGAGAGAGGAAAGAGGGGGGAAGAGGAAGGAGGGGGTGGGGGGAAGAGGAGTAAGGTGCCCAAATAGAGTCATATTCGGCTTATTTGCTTATGTATTTTGATGACGATATAACACTGGTAACACGAAAGAGAGTGTGTATTTTCCTCGCTCACTGCACTCGCTCGTATAACATTTAGGTACAGGATGGCGTTTAAAAGCAAATAAATTAGGTAAGAGAGGTGACCAATATCAAAACAGAAATCTTAAAGGCCCATCGTGTATTTTGATGAAGTACTTTCACTTCTACCATGAAAAGGAGTATATGTATTTTTCCTCCCTCGCTACGCTCGCTCGTATAATATTCAGATACAAGATGGATTTGGGAAGCAAACGAATTCATCACTTCTACCATGAAAAAGAGTAAATATATTTTTTTCCTCGCTCGCTGCGCTCGCTTGTATCATATTTAGAAAACAGGATAGTCTTTGAGAGTGAATGAATTAGGCAAGAGAGGTGACCAAAATATAATTTAGATATATTATAGGCCCAAAGTGTAGTTTGATGAAGAATTATCACTTCTACCATAAAAAAGAGTATATAGATTTTTTCTTCGCTCTCTGCGCTCGCTCGTATTAAATTTACATACAAGATGGATTTGGGAAAGCAAACGAATTCCGCAAGCGAGGTGAGCAAATGTACATGCACGGGCGTCGCTAAAGGGGGGGGGGGTGCGACACCCCCCCCCCCCCCCCACTCAAAATTCTTGTCGGCAAATTCACGATCGCTGTCGGAAAAAAAAAAGGGAGATAGAGAGAGAGAGAGAGAGAGAGAGAAAAGAGAGGGAAGAGGAAGGAGGAATAAAAAAGGAAAAAAGAGGAGTAAGGTGCCCAAATAGAGTCATATTCGGCTTATTTACTTGTGCACTTTGACGACGAAATAATACTGGTACCACGAAAGAGAGTGTATATTTTTCCTTGCTCGCTGCGCTCGCTTGTATTATATTTAGACACAGGATGATTTCGGAAAGCAAACACATTCGGCTAGTGAGATGAACACTATATAATCTAGATATCTTTAGGCCCATCATGTATTTTGATGAAGCAGTATTACTTCTACCATAAAAAGAGTATGTATATTTTTCCTAGCTCGCTGCGCTCGCTCGTATTATATTCAGATACAGGATGTTTTCGGAAAGCAAACATATTCGGCAAATGAGATGAACACAAATATATAATTTAGATAAATTATCTTTAGGCCCATCATGTATTTTGATGAAGAATTATCACTTCTACCATAAAGAGTATGTATATTTTCCTCGCTCGCTGCGCTCGCTCGTGTAATATTTAGATATAGGATGGTCTTAAAAGCAAATAAATTAGGTAGGAGATGTGACCAAATATATCAAAATAGGTACCTTAAAGGCCAATCGTGTATTTTGATGAAGAACTTTCACTTCTACCATGAAAAGGATTATGAATTTTTCCTCGCTCGCTACGCTCGCTCGTATAATATTCAGATACAAGATGGATTGGGGAAAGCAAACAAATTTTGCAAGCTATAGGCCCATCGTGTATATTGATGAAGAATTATCACCTACCATAGAATAGAGTATATATATTTCTCCTCGCTCGCTACGCTCGCTCGTATAATATTTAGATACAGGATAGTCTTTGAAAGCAAATGAATTAGATAAAAGAGGTGACCAAAATCAAGATATCCAAAAGGCCCATCATGCATTTTTTTTTTTAGAAGAACTTTCACTTCGGTTGAGACTATATTGGCGTGGATCCGGCAGATTCATTATTCATGAGCTTGGAAATCTCGTTCGGCCGGCCGATGACGTATGGCTCATTAATATTAACACCTTGGAAATTGCGGGCGCGCGGAACAAGCCCAACGCACGTACGGTACACGTTATACGAATTGCATGGCCACTTCTCCATTCATTATCGTACATGTGCAGTTTATAACTGGCGTAAATCCAGCATCTTTGGCGCAAATCCGGCAGTTTTTATGAAAATAATCAGAATAATGCCAATGAACCCAAATCAAAGTGTTAGTTTGTTCAACTTGGTTGCAAAGACAGCATTGGACTAGTAAAATAGAAATTATTCATGAAAAATAGTTCACAACTTGCATTTTAATTTCTCCCTGCTTGTCAATGTACTTAGAACTAGCGTAAATCCAGCATCTTTGGCGTAAATCCGGCAGTTTTTATGAAAATAACCAAAATAATGACAATGAACCCAAATCAAAGTGTTAGTTTGTCCAACTTTATTACAAAGACAGGAATGGAGTAGTAAAACAGAAATTATTCATGAAAAATAGTTCACAACTTGTATTTTAATTTCTCCCTTCATGTCAATGTACATAGAACTGGCGTAAATCAAGCATCTTTGGCGTAAATCCGGCAGTTTTTATGAACATAACCAAAATAATGACAATGAACCCAAATCAAAGTGTTGGTTTGTCCAACCTTATAATTGCAAAGACAGCATTGAACTAGTAAACCAGAATTTATTCATGAAAAATAATTCACAACTTGCATTTTAATTTCTCCCTTCATGTCAATGTACATAGAATTGGCGTAAATCCAGCATCTTTGGCGTAAATCCGGCAGTTTTTATGAAAATAACCAAAATAATGACAATGAACCCAAATCAAAGTGTTAGTTTGTCCAACTTGATTACAAAGACAGCATGGAACTAGTAAAACAGAAATTATTCTTGAAAAATAGTTCACAACTTGTATTTTAATTTCTCCCTTCATGTCAATGTACATAGAACTGGCGTAAATCCAGCATCTTTGGCGCAAATCCGGCAGTTTTTATGGAAATAACCAAAATAATGACAATGAACCCAAATCAAAGTGTTAGTTTGTCCAACTTGATTGCAAAGACAGCATGGAACTAGTCAAACAGAAATTATTCATGAAAATTAATTCAAAACTTGTATTTTAATTTCTCCCTTCATGTCAATGTGCATAGAACACTGGCGTAAATCCATCATCTTTGGCGTAAATCCGGCAGTTTTTATGAACATAACCAAAATAATGACAATGAACCCAAATCAAAGTGTTAGTTTGTCCAACTTGATTACAAAGACAGGAATGGAGTAGTAAAACAAAAATTATTCATGAAAAATAGTTCACAACTTGTATTTTAATTTCTCCCTTCATGTCAATGTACATAGAACTGGCGTAAATCCAGCATCTTTGGCGTAAATCCGGCAGTTTTTATGAAAATAACCAAAATAATAACAATGAACCCAAATCAAAGTGTTAGTTTGTCCAACTTGATTACAAAGACAGCATGGAACTAGTAAAACAGATATTATTCTTGAAAAATAGTTCACAACTTGTATTTTAATTTCTCCCTTCATATCAATGTACATAGAACTGGCGTAAATCCAGCATCTTTGGCGCAAATCCGGCAGTTTTTATGAAAATATAGTGTTTGGGGGGAGGTAGGAGGGGGGGGGGGGGGGCTGGTTGATATTTTGAGTAATCTTTATCTTGTTAATTTGTTAACATGATTAGTGTTTTTTTCTTTATACCGCTTTATTCTTTGCCTTCTGTTTCTCTGATTCTTCATTAAAGCTTGACAGGATGACCATGAAAGCTCGAAAGCTTATTTTACAATGGGGTCCTAAAGAGAACAACAATTTGACTGCTGGTAACGTGGCTGGTAAGTATTTAGCACTATATACATAATGAAACATATTTACAAGAGTTTAACAGCAACACATTTAAAACGAAAAAAAAAATCAACACAAACGAACGAAATGATACATAATGATATCGGTAAGTTAGAGAAAAGAATACTGATCTGTATAAAGTCTAAAGCATATCATACAATTTATTGTGTAAATTATGTCACTTGTTTCTTTTTTCTTAGACTCAAGTGATAGGAACTCTTTTAGTAGTCTTTCAGAGTAGTTTTCAACTGCTTTAATATCATTGGGGAGAGAACTCCAGTATTTGATTGCGCTATAAGCAGTTGCCAATATGCCTACTCGTTCGGGCAAGATAAAATTATATTGACTATGTCTTGTATCATTATAAGTCGTAACAAGATTGAAATTGCGGCCATTATAATGATTTGCCCTCGAGTTATGCGAGCGTGGCGCAGAATAAGTTGTTTTGATCTTTGACTGACATCAAGTAAACCGACTGCTGAGAGCTCGTTATAGCCAACGTGCGTTCTTGGGCCTTAACAATGAATGAATCTTACCATCATATTTTGAATATTTTGAACGATTTGGGGTTTCTTTTGATCTGACTTGCCTAAATTATTATACCACGTAGCGTTAGCATAGTCAAATAAACATAGTCAATAAGAGCAAAGCATAATATACGCATTGCATGTAAATTCATGCAATTTTGGTATCTGTACAAAAATTTCAAACGGGAGTTGGCCTTTTTTTACTATAACAGATTCTATACTAGAGACAAAAAAGAAACCTGGCTGGTTAATTCGATGCCCAAATACTTCACAGATTCTTTTCTCTGAATTATTTGATCTTTGTAGGCTAATTTGAAATCACCTGATTTTTTTATCATTACCTTTGCTACAAAACAGAACATTACCTTTCTCTTATTCTTCCACTTCCTCTCTTCATTTGTCCTTTGCTTTATTTGTCCTTTATATCTTTCTACTTTCTATTTCTTTCCCGGGATTTCTTTCTCTCTCTCTCTCTCTCTTTCTCTCTCTCTCTCTCTCTCTCTCTCTCTCTCTCTCTCTCTGCTTTCTCTTGAGCTTGTTAAAGTTGAAAAATAAGTGTTGCAGACGATAGCGCACAATGCACGCAAGATAAAATTACGCCTATAGTTAATGATGCACGACGCGCATCATAATGGTTTTACATTTACATAAGGGACACTTCTATTGGTTGAGGAACTCATATAAAATCTTTAATGATTGTTTAACGAGAGAAGATTGGGCGTGTCAGAGATAATATATGGGTGGTCCTTACAGACTTAATGTAATTTTCTGAATACCGATTTAAGATAATACTAGCGAGCTATTATCTTACTGAGATAAGATAAAAGATAATAGAAAAGTTAAGACAATTTTATTTTCAGAATGATTTCTGTTTTAATAGTTCAATGCGGGGGAGCGTTAAGGACTTATTGTCGGATGTTTTATCCGACAGTTGTCATAGTAACGATACTTCTCAGCCAATCAAAATCAAGGAAAGATGTCACATCTGACAACTTGTCAGACAACAAAATGTTGATGAAACGTTCCCCTGTAGTTGCAATCTGGGGAGCGTTTCATGAAGAGTTTTGTCGGTGAAAATCACCGACAAAATAATATTATAAGCCACTGAAAATACTCGCATCTGATTTCCTGAAAGCAAATTAGTCCGTGAAAACCATCGACTAATTGCTTCATGAAACGCCCCCAGCTAGGTTGGTCAAACCGGGTCAAACTAACTCTGACTGGGGTCCGCCTACTTGACCGAAGGCCCGCGAGGCCGACTTTTCTCGTATCGTATTTTCCTTCATCACAATCATGATGTGCTATATCGGTATTATAATTGTCTTTTAACTTAATTCCTTCTGGCACAGGTAGTCAGAGCGATGTACATTATAGATTACAATTTGCTATTTTCGGTCTCGCGGGCCTTCGGTGAAGTGGGTTGTCACCCTTTGATTTGAGTTCACTCATTATTTTCGTTATTTTAATAAAATCTGCCGGAATTGCGCCGAAGATGCTTGATTTACGCAGGGGCGTAACAGGTACCTGTTATCAGGGGGGGGGGGGGGCAGAGCCCAAAATTTCCCGGTAAGTAGTCTATGGGTGTTGCAAGAAAGTTGCAATCGATTGCAAGTTGCAACTGATTGTCACTGGCCAATCAAAATCATTGTTGCATGCATTTCTTCTTAAAAGGGCAGACCCTAAGCCAATCAGAATGGTTGTGTCAAAATTAGCAATTATTTGCAATTGATTGCAACTTTCTTGCAACACCCCATATGTCTAGAATCAGTGGTGTAGCTAGGATTTCATTTTATGAGGACCATAGTGAAAAGGGCGCTCCCTAGGCATGCTAGGGGGAGGGTGCAGGGAAGGTGATTTTCCCCTCCCGCGCGAAGCGAAGAAGCTCTGACCTTTCTTTGAATAAAATATTGTTCGTTGTCTGTTCCCGGTCTCTTACATTCTCTGCCTGTTATCGGGGGGGGGGGGGCAGAGCCGAAAATTTCCCGGTAACTAAGTCTAGAAATAGAATATGCGGAGGTGAGCCCGCACCGTTGCTTTTTGCGAAGCCCTTAGCGGTGGGGCCCAGGGTTCTGGCTTAGGGCCCCTGATGAAAGCCACTGCGGGGGTCCAGGGAGTGGAGCCCCCGGAAACTCTGGGGTTTTGGTACTTAATTTTCCCTCATTTCTTTTGTTTCCCTTTGCTTTCTTCTTTTTTTCCTCCTTTCCCTCTTTTCCCCTCCCTCTTCTTCTTTCTCCCCTTTCTCCTTTTTTCGTTCCCTTTCTCCTTCTTCCTTTCCCTTTCTCCTTTCTTTCTTTCCTTTTCTCCTTCTTCCTTTGATTTTCTGGATTTACGTCAGTTATACATTGACATGCCGGGAGAAAATTATAATGCAAGTTGTGAACTATTTTTCATGAATAATTTCAATTTTAAAAGTCCAGTGCTGTCTTTGCAACCAAGTTGAACAAACTAACACCTTGATTTGGGTTCATTGTCATTGCTTTGGTTATTTTCATAAAAACTGCCGGATTTGCGCCAAAGATGCTGGATTTACGCCAGTGTTCTATGCACATTGACATGAAGGGAGAAAGGAAAATACAAGTTGTGAATTATTTTTCATGAATAATTTCTGTTTGACTAGTTCCATGCTGTCTTTGCAATGAACTTGGACAAACTAACACTTTGCTTTGGGTTCATTGTCATTATTTTGGTTATATTCTCAAAAACTGCCGGATTTGCGCCCAAGATGCTGGATTTACGCCAGTGTTCTATGCACATTGACATGAAGGGAGAAATTAAAATACAAGTTTTGAATTAATTTTCATGAATGATTTCTGTTTGACTAGTTCCATGCTGTCTTTGCAATCAAGTTGGACAAACTAACACTTTGATTTGGGTTCATTGTCATTATTTTGGTTATTTCCATAAAAACTGCCGGATTTGCGCCAAAGATGCTGGATTTACGCCAGTTCTAAGTACATTAACAAGCAGGGAGAAATTAAAATGCAAGTTGTGAACTATTTTTCATGAATAATTTCATTTTTACTAGTCCATTCCTGTCTTTGTAATCAAGTTGGACAAACTAACTCTTTGATTTGGGTTCATTGTCATTATTTTAGTTATGTTCATAAAAACTGCCGGATTTACGCCAAAGATGCTGGATTTACGCCAGTTCTATGTACATTGACATGAAGGGAGAAATTAAAATACAAGTTGTGAACTATTTTTCATGAATAATTCCTGTTTTACTACTCCATTCCTGTCTTTATAATGGGGTTGGACAAACTAACACTTTGATTTGGGTTCATTGTCATTATTTTGGTTATGTTCATAAAAACTGCCGGATTTACGCCAAAGATGCTGGATTTACGCCAGTTCTATGTACATTGACATGAAGGGAGAAATTAAAATACAAGTTGTGAACTATTTTTCATGAATAATTCCTGTTTTACTACTCCATTCCTGTCTTTGTAATCAAGTTGGACAAACTAACTCTTTGATTTGGGTTCATTGTCATTATTTTAGTTATGTTCATAAAAACTGCCGGATTTACGCCAAAGATGCTGGATTTACGCCAGTTCTATGTACATTGACATGAAGGGAGAAATTAAAATACAAGTTGTGAACTATTTTTCATGAATAATTCCTGTTTTACTAGTCCATTCCTGTCTTTGTAATCAAGTTGGACAAACTTTGATTTGGGTTCATTGTCATTATTTTGGTTATTTTCATAAAAACTGCCGGATTTACGCCTAAGATGCTGGATTTACGCCAGTTCTATGTACATTGACATGAAGGGAGAAATTAAAATACAAGTTGTGAACTATTTTTCAAGAATAATTTCTGTTTTACTAGTCCATTCCTGTCTTTGTAATCAAGTTGGACAAACTAACTCTTTGATTTGGGTTCATTGTCATTATTTTAGTTATTTTCATAAAAACTGCCGGATTTACGCCAAATATGCTGGATTTACGCCAGTTCTAAGTACATTGACAAGCAGGGAGAAATTAAAATGCAAGTTGTGAACTATTTTTAATGAATAATTTCTATTTTACTAGTCCAATGCTGTCTTTGCAACCAAGTTGAACAAACTAACACTTTGATTTGGGTTCATTGGCATTATTCTTATTATTTTCATAAAAACTGCCGGATTTGCGCCAAAGATGCTGGATTTACGCCAGTAAACTGCACATGTATGATAATGAATGGAGAAGTGACCATGCAATTCGTATAACGTGTACCGTACGTGCGTTGGGCTTGTTCCGCGCGCCCGCAATTTCCAAGGTGTTAATATTAATGAGCCATACGTCATCGGCCGGCCGAACGAGATTTCCAAGCTCATGAATAATGAATCTGCCGGATCCACGCCAATATAGTCTCAACCTTTCACTTCTATCATGCAAAGGAGTAAATATGTATTTTTCCTCGCTCGCTACGCTCGCTCGTACAATATTCAGATACAAGATGGATTTGGGAAAGCAAACGAATTCGACAAGTGAGGTGACCAAATGTACGTGTATAAGTTAGATATCTCATAGTTAATACCATCGTGTATTTTGATAAAGAATTGTCACTTCTACCATGAAAAATAGATTTTTTCCTCGCTCGCTGCGCTAGCTCGTATAATATTAAGATTTAGGATGGTCTTTGAAACCGAATGAATCAGGCCAGAGAGGTGACCAAATATAATTAATTTAGATATCTTTAAGCCCACCATGTAGTTTGATGAAGAACTATCACTTAAGTATGTAAGAGAGTTTATATTTTTCCTCGCTCGCTGCGCTCGCTTGTATTATATTTAGATACAGGATGTTTTCGGAAAACAAACACATTCGGCAAGTGAGGTGAACAAAATATAGTTCAAAAGGAACATATGATAGAGGTGCACAATTGAACATGCCTCAATGGGCTTTATACGGTTGAATTTATCGACGTTGGTCGTCGGCAATCGGTGGCATTATTTGTCGGCAATCTGGCCTCTACACCCCCCATTCAAAATAGTCTAGCGACGCCCCTGTGTACATGTATAAGTTAGATAGGCCTATCTCATAGTTAATTCCATCGTGTATTTGGATGAAGAATAACACTTCTACCATGAAAAAAATTATATTTTTCCTCGCTCGCTGCGCTCGCTCGTATAATATTAAGATTTAGGATAGTCTTTGAAAGCGAATGAATTAGGCGAGAGAGGTGACCAAATACATAATTTAGATATATCTTTAAGCCCATCGTGTAGTTTGATGAAGAACTATTACTTCTACGAAAGAGAGTGCATATTTTTCATCGCTCGCTGCTATCGCTCTTAATATATTTAGATACAGGATGTTTTCGGAAAACAAACACATTCGCCAAGTGAGGTGAACAAATATAATTTAGAAGGAAAATATGATAGAGGCACACAATTGAAAATGTCTCGTGGGCTTTATATGGTTGAATTTGTCGACGTTGGTCGTTGGTAATCGGTGGCACTGTTTGTCGGCAATCTGGCCTCACCATCTCCCCCCCCCCCCACATTGAAAAAGGTCTAGCGACGCCCCCGGGGGGGGGGGGGGAGGGGGGCACTAGCGAAAAGGGGCACTTACAAATGGTGAACACAAGAATGGCAAAATATCATTAGTAAGGCGTACGTATTCCCCTATATTTAATACTCGTTTAAGGTTTATTTTCCCCATACAATTTGCGGTATTGCCAATTCTAACTCCCATACATGCACAATGTCTCTAAATTCACTTTTATAATAATATGCACTTGCAGATATATAGGAGCAGTTTAACATATCCTCTGTCTACCAGTGGGGCAAAAGAAAGGGGCAGATTTTCTCCCTATCAAGGGGGGGGGGGGAACAAATCACCTTTGCCCCATCTCTCGATTATTAACACCATAACTTAGAGTATTATACGAATGACTTTCTGGTGTTGAGAAATGTAAGTTTTCAGCACGAAATACTAGTAACCTGATTTTTTTTGCTTACGAACAGGGGCGTAGACAGCGGGGGGGGGGGGGGGGGAATAAGGGGTATGCATCCCCCCACCTCACAAAGTGGGGGGGGGGGAGGGGTAGATGACATGTACAATCATCCCCCCCCCCTGGTTTTAGGGAAGGATGTTTGTTTACAATTAAACTGAATTAACATGTTTGGAAATGATGAACAGCAATAATGATAATAATAATAATTATTATCATTATAACAACAATAACAACAACAACAACAATAACGATAATAATAATAATGATAATAATAATAACAACAACACCAACAACAACAACAACAACAACAACAATAATAATAATAATAATAATAATGATAATGATGAAAATAATAATAATTATAATGTATTATCATTGTTTTGCTTATGATAATAATAAGAGTCATCATCATCATCATCGCTAATGTGACTAAAATGATGATTACTATCATAACTATATCGATCATTATTCTAATTTATATAGTTATTTACAGGGGCGAGCCCATAAATTCTCACAATGTCTCTAAATTCCCTCATCCTCCCCCCCGGGGGGGGGGGGGTGAGGGGTATGCATCCCCCACCTCACAAGGTGAGGGGGGGGGATGACATGTACAATCATCCCCCCCCCCCCAGGTTTTAGGTTTTAGGGAAGGATGTTTGCTTACAATTATACTGAATTAACATGTTTAGAAATGATAGGAACAGCAATAATGATAATAATAATAATGATAATAACAACAACAATAATAATAATAATAATAATGATGAAAATGATAATAATAATAATAATAATAATAATAATAATGATAATAATGATAATAATAATAATAATAATAATAATAATGATAATAATAATAATAATTATATAAAAAAAATAAATAGCGTGATGCAAATATGAAATAATGTGTGTCAGACCATATTCTATATTCGTTTGTCACAGTGCGTATATCTTCTATTTATGTCTGTGCATTCGGGCATTGACGTAAATCCGGTGGGGGGGGGGGGGAATGGGGGGATATATCCCCCCTTACTATTTTGAGAGGGGGGATGGCGTGTACAAATATCCCCCACTCTTTAAGGAAGAAATGATATTTCAATTCATTTCAATCAGTTAGTAAAATTGTAATAATCTGTCAATAACAACCATCATATTTTAGAATTTCTATTTGAAAATGTGATTGAAAACCAGAAAAGTGGTTGTTGTTCGCTTGCTCGCTTTGCTCGCTCATCATATTTTAGAATTTCTATTTGAAAATGCGATTGAAAACTCGCTCGCTCGCAAAATAAAAATTAAAATGTGTGTAAGGGGGTCTGTGCGGGTGGGTGAGGGCGTGTGTTTATAATTACGGGGGGGGGGGGGGGGGTGGGGGGGGGTAAGTGTGAGTTCGACAGAAAAAAAAAATCGGCAAAAAAGTCGATCATCCCCCACTCCTCAAAGCGGATTTACGCCGGTGCATTCGGGTGTATTGTGTGGGTGTGTTTGTGTGCGAGTGTGTGTGGGAGTGTGCACGTGTGTGTATCTGTATACGAAATTGATCCTCGATTTCTCGTGAACGGCAATTCATCCCCCCCCCCCCAGGTGTAAGAACCTGTCTACGCCACTGCTTACGAAAGTTTCAAAAAGCTGTTTTGCCCCCTCAGTGGGGCTCCCTCGCAAGACAAGGAGAATTTATTTTGATTTGAAATGATGAATAACCAGCTTTCCTTAAATACATGGCCTCGACATTCTATTTCTTTTGCTCGGTGGCTATACACTTCCTCGCAGATTAATGAAAACGCTTCTTACTTTAAAAAGCAGGTGCTTCTCTCTGCAAAAGAGGGGGCATTTCATATATCGTTAGGGATGGGTTTTCCTTGTAAAGGGATAAGGGAATGTTTGTAATCCCCCAAACAACATTCCATAAACTAATTTTTTTTTCAACTGGGCGCAGCGTTCCCGAGTTGCATTTTAATAGAAAGTGGCGTTTCTTGATATTAAAGAAACCCTATCTACCAAAGGCGCCACAAACTTGCCCAGGGGAGGCGGATAGATGCTTCCCTTTGGGGTTAACTAGTAAAAAGTCCCATTCCCCTCCCCTCCCTAGTACAGGGGAAACTCGGTATAACGAGGTCGGCGGGACCAAAGGGTTTTCCTCGTTATAGCCGTTACCTCGTTATATCAGAACACACAAAAAAGTGTATGTATGGGACTACATGTACATACATGAATGTACAGAGGTCTGCTGCCGCTACTTATGAACTCATTTTGCAGCTACAGAGACACTGATAATAATATCATTCTCTGATCTAGCTGATAATATTCTGGATAATATTAGAAAATGTGTTTAAACTACTAATTTCAGACGCCAAAATTACCGATGACATGAAAGTTCATCGCACCATCAAGGTTGCCTGTTCTGCGATATGAAAAAAAAAGTTACGCACTGTACTATGCTACAAATAAAAACATGTAATCTGCGTGCATCGGCCGCCCAGTTGAGCGAGCTGGGACTTGTTTGTGCCAGTAGCGGTGCCGTTATCTCTGCTGAATGATTTTAGCGGGGGGTTTTGTTGATAAAGCTGCAGTGAAATTTGCTTGCTCGTTATAACGGGAATGATTATCAATGTATTTCTTTGTTTAAGGGGTTCAAGATTTAGCTCGTTATAGCCGATATCTCGTTATAGCCGATCTCGTTATAACAGGTTCATGCCGCCATAGACTTACACGTAAGTAAATTTGGGACCGTGACAAAACCCTCGTTATAGCCGTTACCTCGTTATAGCCGAGCTCGTTATATCGGGATTGGCATAAGGGCGCCCGTATTTTCTCATATTTGGGCATTACCGAAATACGAAATTTCTGTACATTTAATTACAAAAATTGTTTTAAAAAACTGTGCGCTCGCTTCGCTCGCGCGGACAAAGTTGTGAAATTGAAGAGTTGCTCTACGGGCAAATGGTGTCGGCCCCATCGCGAAAATTTTCCCGTATGCCATTCATATAACCCTCCCATTGCCATGCCCGGTCTCTAACCTCTCACGCCATCCAGTCATGCTAGCAGCGGTGAACAAAATAATGATCATGTTTCAGTACTAAGTAGAGATGATGGGAAACAGTTATGATAACAGTGATAGAATACAGCAAGGTTTCTTTTTCATTTTCTTAATTCGAATATTTTCAAGTTCAAAATGTAAGCCACATAAATTGGGTGGGCCTTCTTGCCGTTCGAATCCTAATTGCAGTTATATAATATTAATAACAATAATAATAATGACAATAATAATAATAATATTAATAAAAAAAAAAAAAATAATAATGATAATAATAATCATCATCATTATCATCATAATCATAATAGCGCAGAACCTATATACATAGGCCTAATATTCTTCTGCGCTGTAAGAGCTCCTGATGTGCTTGCAGAAGAGTTAAATGAAGAGATATGTTTTAAGCCTTATTTATTAACATTTTATGACTATAAGAATAGTATGACATTAGATAGAAAGACAAGATGCAAACCTTTTTTTTTTCGTCAGAATAGTAGTATAACCGACAACATTGTTTAAGATACTTGGAATGCGAGTATAGAACAACGGTACTTAGGGGCGGCACCATGGTTTTTTGATTGCGGGGGGGGGGGGGAGATGACCCGTAGGTGACTTTATTTACGTTTTAAATGAAAAATATGGGATATTATGTTGTTGTATGACCCAGCCTCACTTTCCCCATGCTCTTATTTCTTCTTTCACCACTTTTTCTCCCAATTTTTGATCACTTGAAAAATCATGGGGGGGGGGGGGAGAAGGGGGCGGTCGCCCCCTTGCTCCCCTATAACGCCGCCCCCGATAGTAGGTTGTATTACATTACATAGAGAGACAAAATGCATGCCAATTCCCTGTCATAAAGATAGTACAACGTACTTCAACCCGGTTGAAATATGTAAAATGCGAGCGATACCTTCCAGATTTTTCTTTTTTTTTTACTCTTTCCCCCTTTCTTTTACTTTTTTTAGGGGATTAACAGGGGTCCATGTCATTGTTTCATAATAATAATAATTATTATAATATGCAACATTTATATAGCACTTAATACAAATGTTTCTATTGAGAGGATGATAATACAGGCCATACCCTCACCCAAAATATTTGGGGATATATCTCCTATACCCCCCCCCCCCCCCCCCCCCCCCCATCGATACCCAGGGCAGTAGGGTCCCTGGCAGGGTTAAGGGAGATGAGCCTCTTAAAGCCCTTTGATTTTTATGGTTTTGCTAGCCTTTGGAATGAGCAACATACAATTTAGATACAAAGTTTTTGCAATTTTATTTCTTTTTTTGTTACCAAAATTGAGGGGGGGGGGCTGTAACCCCCCCCCCCTGCTCCCGTGGCCCATGGTATGTTATCATTTCTCTTTTTTTTTCTCTCTCGTATAACTTGTTATTCACATCCAGGACGCGGCACTGAAAAATCGTGATTTTTCATGCAGCTTTTAATGGAAAGAAAAAGAAAGGCTTATTCAACAAGAGAGAAAAGATTCCATAGCTTCTAATTGCATGAATAATAATACCAAAGGGAGGTCTCAAATATATTTTTGTATAATTAATTTTCATTTTTGAAGAAAAATTAGAAAAAAGGCATTAATACAGGTTTCACTGATCAACGATAATATCTTTATTAGTCCCCTATGGGTATTATTACAAAGAATACATGAATATAATATACATATATCTTAATATTCTTCCTCTGAATGGCACTATAAGGTAAATATTGTGTAAATTCTACAAAAAAGTGATTATGCTCCAAAACTTGCAACCTTAAACTTGAAGTTATTCTCTCACTACAAAGAAGTGGAAAGAAGTGAAAGACAAGATAAGATGTTAAACTAGATAGTAAATGTAGAAATGGTGATAACCATTGACAGTTTCATGTCACCCTGATTAATATATCTGTAAACAGTTTCATACAAATGAGATGCTATTGACATGTTCACTTATGATAACATGACTAATGCCATTTGGAAGCTGAAATCACAAAGGTCAATTTGCAATTCTAAAGGCATAAATTCAAGACCTTGAAAACAATCCATCATTGTAAAAAGGAATGTATTACAACAATAACAAAAGCATGAAAACAGTGAATGTACTCTGTATACATATCAGCTCATTATCTAGTAAAAAAAAATCAATTTGAGATTTCCACTGAATTCAAGATCTAATGGAAATTTAAGTAAAATGCTTTTATAAGCTGAAAAGTGTTTCAATGAAAATAGCCCTCTACACATCAATAATGGCACCAGGTGATATAAGTTTACAAAAGAACAACAAAATCAATACAGAATAACCTACACCATGAACTAAAAAGATTCTAAAAACTATGAATACCTTCTTGTACCAATAATGTGCATCAAGCGTTTGGATGAAGAGAATATTACAAGGGCAGGGGACATTTTTTTACACTTTAAAACATACAAGCAAATGTTGACTAAAACACAAACGTGCATATAATTATTTCCATCATAAACAGCAAGCTGCATACTAACTTTGAAGTGAGTATAAAGTTAACACATTTAGGACTGATGTACAATACACAACCAAGCTGGAATGCTCTTTGTCCATTATCACAACTTTTCATGGCATAATTCATGATGACTTGTGATTCTGTTACATGAGATCAAGAAGAACTACATGACTTTAAAACGTGGAATAATTTCATATCTGAGTAATTATGAGCAAATTAATAAAGAAATTTGTTCATCTCCCATATTGAATGTCATAAAAATAGAATGATTATAATGTACCTGCTTAACTTGTTGGCAAGACATATTACATGCAGTACTGGTAATCTAATAGCATATAAAATGGCTTTCAATTAATCTAGCAAATGTTTACAAATTCTACATTATAGGTTAAAGGCTGTTTGAGTATACCACCATATAAAATATATACTATTGAATAGTACCATTTTTAATGTGCTGGACCCCCAACCCTCAAAACCTCTAAACTAATGCAATAAGATAAGTATGAACAGAAAATGTAATAAAACATTGCACCACTTTATGTAACCTTCAATACTAAAGTTATTTTAAACATGTAGTACTGCTTTTGTTTTTGCTGAATTTCATAAATATTAATAAATTATTGTTTCCTGACACTATTTCATTTCCGAGAATTTGACAGAAAACCTGAAAAACATGTACCATCATCACACTGCCGATGGGGCTCTTCAAATTTAAGTTTTTAGTATACAGTGCCATACTGAAACCAAGCTTCACATGAAACACTTCTGCATCATTCCAAGGGGAATGAAACCCTGGAGACAAATCAGTTTTCATAAAAAGAGAAAATGGTGGGAAGGAATTTTTAAAAAAAATTCGATCAAAATCAAATGAAGAAGCTTAATGGGAGGAATTTATAATTTGTAAACATTTTTTTTTAGCACTGTCAGTAATGCAAAAAAAAATTGTTTAGATCAAAATCAGTTATGATATGAGAAAGTTATGAAAGTTTGAAAAGTCTTGATTTAGTTTCCATGGCGATCCTCAAACTGGCAATATCACTTCAAAATGACAGGTTTTGTGGACGACTCTGCATTACAGAAATATTTCTGTGCTCTGCCTACCGGTATGTTTGTACACAAAATTTTAGATTTTGTCCATCATCTCTCAATTTTCTCTTTGTGGACTCAACATACGTTGTATCAAATACAAGTTCCCATGATATATCTTAAGCTAAGAGACAAGCTGCACTTTGAGAGTCTACGAAACATATGCAGATTTGCCAAAAAAACTCCATTTTGCAGTGATATTGCCAATTTGAGGATCACCACAGAAAACTAAATCAAGAGTTTTCAAACTTTCATAACTTTATAACTTTCTCATTTCATAACTGATTTTGATCTAACTTTTTTTGTTTTAATTCCTTCTCTCTATCCTCTCTTTTCATAAACAGTGACTTGCCTCCAGGGTTTCATCTCCTTTAAAGCTAGCATTAGCATTACATGATCAACCAATACATGATAAAGCTAGCATTAGCTTTACATGATCAACCAATACATGATAAAGCTAGCATTAGCATTACATGATCAACCAATACATGATAAAGCTAGCATTAGCATTACATGATCAACCAATACATGATAAAGCTAGCATTAGCATTACATGATCAACCAATACATGATAAAGCTAGCATTAGCTTTACATGATCAACCAATACATGATAAAGCTAGCATTAGCATTACATGATCAACCAATACATGATAAAGCTAGCATTAGCTTTACATGATCAACCGATACATGATAAAGCTAGCATTAGCTTTACATGATCAACCAATACATGATAAAGCTAGCATTAGCTTTACATGATCAACCAATACATGATAAAGCTAGCATTAGCTTTACATGATCAACCGATACATGATAAAGCTAGCATTAGCTTTACATGATCAACCGATACATGATAAAGCTAGCATTAGCTTTACATGATCAACCGATACATGATAAACATCAGCCAACATAAACAGATATTTTTGAAGGTGCCTCCTACTGATAGCTTGGCAATGCCATTCCTTTAAAGGTAACCTTGACTTCTGATCATGGAAGGCACAATTTACGCAGAATCTACAAACCTACATCAAGCATGACTGAATACTCTTTAGTCTTTATAATAAATCTCACCTCTCAAAGTGATTTGGAAAGAAATGTATGGCAGCTGAATAATGAGCCAAAAAAGGTGAAGAAATAAAGTTGAAGTCCAGATAATCAAAATGCATAGTCCCACATGTGCTGAAAGTGTGCTTTTTACTGAATGTGAATTTCAGCTAGTTCATGCAAGCATGATTAGATATTGCTGGATCTAAAGAAGCTATCTTCTCCAAGATAGATGGTTCATATTCTCTTACAGTGTATTTACCAACATGCATTTCCATTATCAGAACTCAGGATTACTTTTTAAATGGCTGCTTTTACAAAACAAAATGAATCACACGATTTCCCATATACTCATATTATGTTACGTTATGTTACGTTATGTTATGTTATTTTACTTTATGTTATGTTATGTTATGTCACTATGTCATATAATTTAATGATACATTGTAATTGTATTTACGGATGCTGGCATGCATGTCTGGGTTGGGGCTGAAAGCCTGTGAGCTACAGTCATTAATTTTACTTTTTCCTTTCCCAAGCTACCCGGTCATGTATGGTGAGCATCATCTATTCATTTTTCTTGGAATTATTTCTTAATTTCTTTTGTACATGTACATTTATCTTGAATTGCTGAATAAAATGTAATAATAATAATAATAATAATAATAATAATAATAGAGCTTTACTTAAATGAATAACTTATGAACATACACTTTACACTGTAAAGTCCTACAGTATGACTATCATGATATATTTCTTCGTGAAAACTCACATGCATGTACCCTGTTCAATATAAAAGGCTGTCATATTTGGTCCTCTGTGGGGGAAAAGGTAATAAAATAAAACTAAACTCTCAATAAAAACATTATTTCATCCAATTTGAGTTGATACCAACCATCACCCCATAGACTCTTCACTGCATGTATCTCTTATTAATGGAGATGGTGAAAGATCATTTTTCTCTGTATACAAAATGTCTGTACTTTTCTTAGATATTAGAAACAAAGTCTACAATAGAATGATAAAACTTGTATAATCTATAAATCAATGTTATGATCAATCTCTATTTCACAGGATTTTGATCGCATGAAGTATATTCATTAAACAAATCTTCACCTCTGTAAAACCATCCATGCTGATAGAGTAATTGTTTTAAAAATAACCCTGTCCATTAGAACATTAATGAATTGAACTTGAAATTTAAAGGAGCATCCACTTACATGATAAACAATTATTTTTCATGAAAAAAAAAATACTATTTTGAATTCCATTCTTTAATTCTTTGGGCAAAACAAATTGTTCATGTTGTAAGATATTGATATATTAACTATAATTGTATACACAGTATACATACACGTATGGTGGGCATTCTTCTACACTTCAAAAACATTAAAAAAAAAAAAGAGAAAGATTAGATTCCATTCCCATATAACACCATGCACAAAGTAAATCTTACACATCAAACTAGCTTAAAAATAAACCCTTTATACACTTACAAGTTCATGTACCTCCATGAAGTACAAATATTTGTCGGATGTTACATAACAAATCTTGAAATGTTAAATGTGTCTATTTTTTGTGAGAGATTTCTAAACAATTTGGAGAGGGATTTAATAAGTAGTGTAGCATCCAGATAATCACCACACAACTTTTTTTTTTTCTTTTTCTCTTTCCTGTGTCGTGTTTTTCTCTTCAAGATGCAATATGGTGGGCCTAACAAAATTTCTGAGAAGGAAGGTGGGCCTCTAGTTAGAAAAAGGTTGAGAAATGCTGATACAGAAGATGAATTTCAGGTTATTTTATGAATATATCTGTTTAACTGATTAATTATTCCTTATTTTCAAATGCAGAAAAAAGGACAAATACATAGAATGCTGAAATATATCCCTGGAAATATCAATAAAAGCTCTGAAATATAATGAAAATAAAGAGGAGATCTAAGTTGGTCTTGAAGTGCATCAGTTCTGTCTTCATCTGCAAATCAAGAGCATGGTTTAAAACTAAGTCACATCTCTGACACTAAAGATCTGTCCAAATGTGTTAAAAAACAAACAAGAAAACAACAACAACAACCAAAAAAAATATTTGATAGTGATCAGATGGGAGCCCATATTTACATGGTAGATTAACAAGAGTTGTACAACAATGAGAGATATACTTTTGTTCAGAACCTCTAATCTTTAAGACAAGACTAATGCTGAATTTTAGAAAATCAAGAAGTTGAGACTGAGCAACTGGACTTATTTCATAATCTGAATGAGAATCAATACAGACATGAAGGTACAGGAACTCAAACTACCCACTACATGTAAACCCAATTAATTGAGGAAATCGCCATACAGTACAATATTAAAAATACCCTCAACGTCAAACACCAATCAGATCTAAGCTACAAATTATCTTATCGCTAATTCACTGAATAGATAAAGAATATCACTTGATGTGACTTACTCTGTCATGACCTACAAGGTGCAATCAACATTGTACAATGATCCAAACATGACTCAGCAGAGTTCATCAGGTATCCCTTCACTCTATATAGTCCGTTAAGAAGATTGGGCATGGATATGGAAGAAAAAAATAACTAACAAGCCGCCTTTTGCTCGCAATGATAAAACTTCTCTTGTTTAGAATCTGTTTTATTTGGCTGACCTCAAAACAATCCAGATTACAAATAATGGATGATACTATTAAAAAACAAAATCCATGATTTCAGAATTTCAGCAATTTAAAAACTGTGTCCAAAGTAGTGAAGTGCCTAATGGCTTATATACACACAATATATCTGCATATCCGTTCAGACGAATTTCCGTACATGAGGTGAAAGGCCATAGTTGCATATATGTACATGTATATTGTTACATTTAATACACTTGGGAGTGATATTTTTTTTCCTAACTTTGATGTTACATAAGCAAACCTTTAGAAAGTAAACTAGCTCTGTGAAAAGAAGTTTTTATATTCTCCATCTGAATTGGAAAGTTTTTGAAAGTGAAATATCCAGCAGTATCAGCACCATTTCTATGAGGTCATGATATATTGGTTGTAATTGCTGGTATAGGCCTGGGGGTTGAAACCTGGAATCTGTGAAAAAGGAGATGAAGAATAAGAAGAAGAAAAAGTGAGATTTGACATGAAGTTAAAGCTCTTTTTTATTCACAGTGCAACCTCATTTCCAAAAAAAAACCAAATAAAACTTTCTATATCAGCTGAAAATGATTAATATTAATCATTAATTATCAATGATCAGATTTTTTTTGCAAATATCACAAAGCTACACAAAAAATGGAAAACTTGGGGCAAACAAACTATAAAACACGCTGTCATGGATGTGCACATGTAGGACAGTTTTGCTGATAAATATTTGTAAACAGCACAAAGTCACTACATTTCACAAAATGTCTCATTTATTTTGTGCTCTAATTTGCAGTAATTTTTGCATGTGACAGTGTCCATGTTTAATAGCTGTATTAACCCCAAAAGACCCGGGCTATTTCTGGTCTAGTTATCCCGGGGGGGGGGGGGGGGGGGGGGGGGGGGGCCATTATGCACCCCCCCCCCATGATCTCGGCCGTGGATCGCCAGATCAGCATGAAAATTGGCATGAGGGTAGAGAATGATGTAATCTACAAGGCTATATGGGTCAATTTTATCAAATTGTTATGTTTTATTTTATATGAATTAATTTATGCTAATTTATGCGAGAAATCATAGTTTTGACTGTATCTCACTGAATAAAGCTTTAGGAACAATGATTTTTGGTAGAAATGTTTTTCATAACATTCACATCGACTCCTTTACTAAAACTAGATGAATCTTCGACCACGTGTGGTCAAACTTTATGCCTCTGCCAATACCAAATCAGAAATAAATGGCACTTCATGTTGATTTATTTTCATTTATACAATGACATCTTTGACCTTGACCTTTGACCTTGTGACCCCCAAATCTAATGAGCATTGCCCTTTCCATATGCATACATGAGCCAAGTTTGTTGAACCGTCAAATGGTTACTGAGTTATCACAAGAACGAACCATTTCTATGCATAATGACCTCTATGACCTTTGACCTTTGACCTTGAACCCCAAAATCTAATCAAATCATTGTCCTTCCCATATGCATACCTGTGCCAAGTTTGAGGTTGATCGGTCAAATGGCTGTTGAGTTATGGTCAAAACAAACCATTTCTATGTACATAATGACCTCTATGACCTTTGACCTTGTGCCCCCAAAATCTAATCAGATCATTGTCCCTTCCATGTGCATACATGAGCCAAGTTTGAAGCCAATCTGTCAAATGGTTCTTAAGTTATCGCGAGAACGAGCCATTTTTATGTGTATTATTACCTCTATGACTTTGACCTTTGACCTTGAGACTCCAAAGTCTAATCAGATCATTGTCCCTCCCACATGCATACACGAGCCAAGTATGAAGTTGATCTGTCAAACGGTTCTTAAGTTATCGCTAGAACGAAAACGGGACGGACGGACGGACGGACGGACGGACGGACGGATGAACGGACGACCCGAAAACGTAATGCCTCTGGCAACCACCTACAGTGGGCGGAGGCATAAAAAATGGGTTATCAATTTTTTTTGTTATGTATTCTATTGTTTTACAAATTCCTTATGTATTTCTTTTTTTTCTTTGTGGGTGTGTGGTTGTGGGTGTGTGGATGTGGGTGTGTGGATGTGGGTGTGTGTGTGTGTATGTGAGAGTGTGTCTCTGATGTTTCTCACTATTTTATAGAGAGTAATTATTCTTTCCTGACAGTATTTACATAATTTTGAAGTTTCTAATTTCGCCCATAGGTTTGTACACAGTCATATACAGAAATAGTGAAATTTTAACGACTTGCGTTCGTAATTGTAACCAGCACCGTAGGTCTGATCGACATAAATTTGGTATCAAAACGTGCGGGAAGGATCAAAGAAAAAAGTCATCGAATCTCAAATCAATACATCCAGTTGTTGCGGTGTACAGTCAAAAATTCAACAGGGGGGGGGGGCCCCCCCGGGTATATTAGGGTTAACCCTAAAATAACCGGGCTATATCTGGTCTTGCTATGAACGGGGAAGGGCCATTATGGCCCCCTAAAATCTCGGCCGCGGATAGCCCGACTGCCATGAAAATTTGCATGAGGGTAGAGAATGATGTAATCTACAAGGCTGCATCATATGGCTAAATTTCACTGAACCTTTTCATTTCATTTTATTTCATATGAATTTATGCTAATTTATGCAAGAAATCGTAGTTTTGGCTACTTTTCTCTAAATAAAACTTTAGCAATAATAATTTTTGGTACAAATATCTTTTATAAAATCCCCATCAATTCCTCCAAGAAAAAAATGGGTAGTCAACATTTTTTGTTATGTATTTTATTGTTTTCCAAATTTCTTATGTATGTCTTTGTTTTTTTGACTTTTTGTTTTTTATTGTTTTTTCAATGAAATATGTCGGTGACAACTATTACGATCATAAACAGCGTAAAATCAATATATTTTAATCAGTAAAAGCAAAAATAATCATACATTAATGAATTTGGGCTGAAAACACGATTTGTAAAATTGAAATTGTCAATCATGTTTTTGAGCAATTCTGGTTCCAACATGCAAGTATGAAATTATACGTAACTTCGGATCTGCATGCCCGGGCATCACGAATTTGGTCTCAAAACGTGCAGGAAGGATCAGAGAAAAAACTCATCGAATCTCAGATCGAAATATTGAGTTGTTGCGAAGTACCGGGGGCCATAATCCCCCACCCCCCCCCCCCCGGGTTCTTTTAGGGTTAAATCCTAAATCCCTTTTTAGATGCTAACACGGACACAGTCATGCCAAAATGCACTGGGTTTCGTGCAAACTTAGTTTTGGCTATTATCCAAACTCAGTGGCCCAAATTTCACAAGGGAGTTTTACTTTAAAAGTAAGTGTAAATTTGAGTAAATATGCATAGATACATGTAAGCGTATCACAGTGAGTGTATGAAAGCACCCTCCCATTGGACTAGAGGACATGTGCATTGTAACTTTTGGAGATTTATAGTTATATAGAATATAAACCTCTTTTGTGACTTTGGGCTGTTAACTCGTTGAGCTTGATTTGATTTCGGTGTAACATACATTTTTCATAGACCCTTGCCCAAGTAATCTCATTAGTAATGTCAATATTAGTATTCAACAGATTAATATCTGATAATTTTTTTTCTATAAATGTATATGAATGTACATAAATGGAGATGGAAAGTCCAAAAACATGTACATGTAGTTGGGTAACCTGTGTATCTAGACTAACCTCTTTTCTGAATTCAGACTAATGTTGACTGACTTTTGACCTCTACATTTTCCAAGCATTTCGCATCATCAAGCTGAAGTAACTGTCATTATCAATGCTGCTGCTCACCACACTGTAGTAATTCAGAAATTCTTCAAAGGTCACCTAATATGAAATGAAAATAAATAAGAAATTATATCATTAAAATATGTTGCCCCTTTTTTTACACATGATTATACATGTATGTGTATAATACTGCATTCTATATTTATCACTGATCATTGCAACAAGTTGAATCATGGTGAAAGCAGAATCAAAGAAACAAGGTGACAAAAATAACATATGAAAAAAAAAAGAGAAGAGAATCTGAAATGACTGCAGAGAATACTGCTTTTAAAAGTCATTGTCACACCATTCCCGTGTGCATACATGTAAATGGGCTCTGTTTGTTCAAAATGATAAGTGATTACAAGAAAAATAAAAACATTCATGTTATCAGTGACCTCTGTGACTTTGACCTTAGATCTTGAGACCCTAAAATCTAGTAAGGTCATCGGTGCTCCCATGTCATTACATGAGCCAAGTTTGAAGTTTATCCATCAAATGGTTCTTAAAGTTGAAACACAAAGAAATTTCCAAATCATGAAGCTTTTAAGCCCAATAAAACAATTAGCAAACTCATTTTCACTGATAGAGTACGACAAGAGAGTAGCACGCTCTCAAAACTTACATAAAATCATGGCATCCACAATGAAATTACAACAAAAATGTGACGTCATGCCCTCACACACAGTTTGTACATTTCAGTAGCAAATGAACGTAATCTTACGAAAATAATTGATCTTTTTATCAGCTCATTATGTCCTCACCTTAAGGGCCTGAAGTTAACGTTTCAAGATTTCTTAATAATGACTATTCAAAATTCTATTTCAAGAAGTGATTTTATCACCAATGTCTATTTTTAATTATAATTTCACATTTTTGTGAGAAATTTCAGCACGTCCTCTCTCTCTCTACAACACCGTCGGCCGGCTAGCTAGCTCCATCAAATTCGATGGCTCTCTCTCTCTTCCTCTCTCTCACTTGCTCCGTACGTACATGTAGCTTTGTAAGGTTAGCGACCAGTCGTGGTCAATGTTACATACGCGTTCTGATCAAAACACTGACCAGGAACCAATCAAAAGTTTTCTTTCATGTGAGCTATCCATCGTACGCCAGCCCTTCGTGTTGCGGAGCCTAGCCGGCATGTGGCCGCGTTTTGCGTTTGCTCTCGCTAGCCAAAGTGCTCGACGTCCACAACACAATTTTTTATCGGATTTTATTAGTCTCGGGAAAGAAAATTAGTTCGCACCGTTATGGATGAAGAAGGCGGAGAGGGGAGGCAGTTACCTGCGGCCAAGAAAAAGAAGAAATCAGAAGGAACAAGTTTCTGCATCTATTCACTTTCAGATTCCATTTTCGTGTATTATTGTGAGGTGAAATGTTCAACTAATACTAGTAGTAATAAGTGTGTATACGCGCGTGTAATAGTGTGTGTGTGTTGATTTGTTGCGTGCTGCGGCTGCACAAACGACCGGTCGACCCTGGAATTTTTGTTCCTTTTTAGTCAAATGGAAGGAACAAAATCTCTTGTAAATGAGATCTAATACTGTTTTTCTTCAAAAATCCCTCCATATAACAACTTAAAGGTACAGAATACAGTTTTCAATCGTGGAAAATCGATATAGATGGTGAATAATACAATTTTATGCACTTTTAAAAAACAAGTGCATTTTTGTTTCAACCTCATCCCATAATCTTTGTACATCAATATCGGTGTTCGAGCACGACGGGCCTGCCTCCTGTGACGTCACCAGATATGACGTAGCTTTGCAACTAATTCTTCCCAAAATCAGGAAGGAAGATTAGGGGTCCTTTCTACAGCTAATTTCAAGAAACTAACTTCGTTTTAAAGCATTTCATCTATTCAATTTGCTTCTAATGTAAATACCATTTCCCATTAATCTATACCAAATTTAGCCAAAATTATTTTAAATGTGTGTCTACTTTTAAGGTAAAACAATGACCACAGTTTGAAGTTGATCCGTCACATGGTTCTACATGTATCGCGAGAACGAGCCATTTCCATGTATATAATGACCTCTTTGACTTGACCTTTGACCTCGTGACCCCAAAATCTACTCAGATCATTGTCCCTCCCTTATGCATACATGAACTACGTTCGAAGTTGATTGGTCACTAACCTGGTTTCAAAGCATTTCACTGATAATCCGGAATGAAGATCTGATTTAACTTTCTGTTATTCAACTTCATGATATCACCCAAACTACATTACTTTAATTAAACATATATTAATAATGAAATTATTCTTCATTTTGGCTCTCACGTCTTCCTTAGACATGAATTATCGTCTACAATTATAATTGCTAATTTTTCAACGGTTAATTTTCACATACATGTAGAATTGCTGTATACCTGAATTAGTATGTAGCTCCATGCTTTTTTATCACGTATTATTTTTAATGTTAATTTTACCTTGTGATATGTGACCCTGTAAAGCAAACTGTATCAGCTTTACGGCTGCTTTGTTTTGTTGATTTTTAATAAACCTGACCAATACAATACAACAATACAATACAAATTAAATACAAATATAAAAATTATATAAGAAACCTTAAGTAGGTCAAAACAATAGACATATAAATTGATAGATACTGAAAATCAAAGTTGGTGTGCACCATAGAAATCTTATACATAGACACTAGAGGGAGTATTCCCCCAGATTGCTGTGACGAATTGATCAGGCTGTCCGCCATCTCAATTCAGGCAAATCCAGGCAAAAATCAACATAACCAGGTATGGTTATGTAATGATATGTAATGATATGGTTGCTTAGCAACCATAGCATTACAAGGTGGATAAAGGCATCATTTTTGGCACAAAGCTTCCTTATGGACTAAATTTTAAATTTCTGGAAGGGTGACCACCCAAACCGATGTTGGGGTCAGGGGCAGGGGCAGGGAGGGGCTGAACCCTTAAGGTGCTTAAATGTACATTGTTTGCAAATTGGGTGAGCTTTACGATGGAAAAAAGACTGAGTTGAGAAGTGAGAAATTTCTGACAGAGACTAGAAGATCTATACAAGTGTGTCCCTCCCTGAGGAAGGGGGGGGGGGGGGGGGAGGGCTAAGGGTGAAACATCAAAGTGCCCCTTTGATAACAGTTTCTTGTCTATATGAGTAATGGATAGTTACATTTTCCAAACTTGGTGGGAATCATCCCTAACCAGAAAAAATGTTAAATTATTAAATCGGGTAAGTGTGTACTGAGAAATGTGTATGTTGGGGGCAGCACCTGGGGCAGAAATAGATAGTAGTTAATTTTGTCAATGAGATGCAGCTGGAATTTGACCAAACTTGGTAGGAATCATTCTTTTGCAATTAATGGAAATTATAATTGCTCATTATCTGTTTGTGCTTTCATAGGCCTATTGATATATATAATTTGTAATTTTTAGCAATAGGGGCACTTTTATAGGAATGTTGTCCCTAGCTCCTTCGCCTATTCCCTCTATGAGGTACATGTACGTATATGTACACTGTACGCCTACCCAATTAGAACAACTTTAACCTTCCACTGCTTAGATGATTCATAGAATGAAATTTAGGTAATTCAAAGTGTGCATTATTGAGAAGCCCCAAAATGTGCATATTTAATGCCTCATGGGCACTTTGGATGCTACCCCTACCCTTTCACTAGGAAGTGAATCGCATCTGAACAACTTCTATATGCCCTCAACTTAAAGATGATTCCAATCAAATCTTGTTAAAATGCTTCCTTACTCAGGAGACTTAAAAATATGTGTGCATTTTTACCACAGGGGCACTTTGGGGGTGTTGCCCCTGTCACCTATTTATTTATTTATTTATTTTGGTTCTTTATGGGGGGAACTCTTGTTAATACATTAGTCCCTTTAAAAAATCAATATCAAATCAATTATATTTTTGCCACTCTTTAAATTGAGTTAAGCTCACATACATGTAGCATACAGTACATTCCAGCACCCTTGGATGGGTCATCCCCCTCCGTGCTCACCCCCTTGCCCTGATATGACAAGGATAACATTATAAAAACATGAAAATATTTGGTCATTTGAATTTTAAGTTGCATGCAGCGTTAAACTGAGGAAAATGGTAGAGAAAACCAGCATTGCCAGGTGTACGATAATTATTGTATTTGTACGATAATTTTACCTTTTTGGGCAATTAAGAAATAAGAATATAAATAGCAAGTTCATGCAATTTGACCTTTTTTGCGCTCCCATGTCCAAAAACTATGAAAACATTTTAAAATGAACACAAAGGGAAGCGTCTATATTTTGCTTCTCTTGTAAATTTCAACCTACTCAGAGTCGAGTCTCGTGCAATGTACTTTGCATACCACCTGTAGATCTATATTTTTTATTTAGAACTCCGGCTGTCTACGCATTTAATCATTGAACTTGCAGCCAAGTAGGCGGCGATCCAAATGGGGGATGTCTCACTCAGTTTGTAAAGCTTAACAGTTTTATTTTCCTAATTTGAGTGAGGTGACCAAATATAGTCTAGGCCTGCCATTTATGTACGCATAGAATGCATTTTGATGACCAAATAAGTCTTCTTTCATAGCAAGAAGTGATTATTTTTGGCTCGTTCGCTTCGCTCGCTCGCAAAAAAGTAGGTCGGAGTATGTGTGCAGGTGGGAGAGGGGATGGGTATACTCGAATGTGAGTAACAAATTTTGGCAAAAAATAAATAGTTCGATCATCCCCTTCCACTCCTTGAAACAGATTTTCGCTGTGGCCTTCGCTGCCCCCCCCCCCCCCTCCCCGGGCCCCCACTCATGAAATCGCCGTCACTACTTGCAGCAAACTACTTACTGTGACTCACAGAGTCAGCTATGTGTCCAATAAGTTTCTCAAAAAAACAATAATTTTAACTCTCTGATACGATAATTTAGCATTTTGAACCTGGCAACGGTGAAGAAAACTGATCTAACTTGCTCCCATAGTGTCACACATCCAGGCAGTCAAGCAGGAGCAAAGTTTTTGCCCGGATTAAGATGGCAGGCTCCTGTCTGTTCAATTCCCCACAGCAGCACTGCGCGCGTGAATGCGTAGTGAGTGCTCTAGTGTCAATATATACAGGATCTCTATGGTGTACATCCCCAATGACCGACCTACAACTGGGACATTCCATACATCATCTATTTGTCACAAATCACAGCAGGCAAGTCTGGTAGTACCCAGATCGTTTCAATTCCATTAGTCCATTAGGTACCTATAGAGTTAATTTACATACATGTAGGCCTATACTAAGCATTATGCTTTTAGCAGAATAATTTGCATGACAGACAGGCAATGTGCATATACCTAATGGCGAATTACCAATTACTATACATAAACCATGGTCCCAAATGACATCAGATGTGATCTCTTTAAAAGCAAACTACCCACAGGAAAATCAATGAATTGTATTTTAACCCATTCGTGACAGAGGTCCACATTTTGTGGTTTGGTCTAATAACTTTTGATGCAAAGCCCTAAAAATCGTACCAAATACATGAGCAGAAAGAGCAAAAAATTCTACACAAACTGTTTCCATTTTGGCTGCCTCAATATTTGTTGTTTGATGCTGAAATTTTTTTAAAGGAAAATAAGCATTAAAATCCTTAAATTGGCAATGTGATAGAAAGTTTAAAATCACCGTTTTCCCCTGCAAATTGGCAACTTTTTGACTTCTCATCGTCATTTTTAAAAATTTATATTCATTTCAGATACATGACGTTTTACAAGAAAAATGTAGCAATAAAATAAAGATGTTGGTGTTGCCAATTTGAAGAATAAAAGCTGATCAAATTAGGCTTTAAATAATTCCTGTCACGAATGGGTTAAAATGACATGGGCGGCATTGTCACTGTACATGTGTATACACGTACAGGTTCATGGCTTTCAGTGATTGTGACAAAATTATACTGTTTTAAAAATACTGTTGAGCTGAAATATGTTTGTATTTATGCTTCCTATTCTAGTCAAAGAAAATATGCAGTTGACAGTTATGAATTTTTCACCTTGCAACACTGCTTCTTGCCATGAATGTACAAATAAAGCTTCCACAGTTGTTTCATTCATTTAGTTTTCAAGGTGGTTTTCAACCACTTTATGGATGAACTTGGTTTGAACAGAATGGCATTCATTTAAAGACCTCGAACAAGGAGGACAAGGCTAATTCCTATTTCATAATGGTCCTTACACATGTACATGTAAGGCTCACGAGATATCCAACAGCGAACCCTCACCCCCCCCCCCCCCCCCCCTCTTCTTCATTACTGCACTTAAATGATAATGATAATGGTGCATTATTATCAAAATCCTCTCTAAAATTGTTAAACAGTTAAAGGTGAATCTCATACTCAGAAGAAATAAACCTGCTAAAGCTATCCATAAAATGGCTGATGTTTACATGCAGTAATGTATATTCTAATTTCCATCTCATAACTCTTGAAGATGATGCAACACATGTTGGCCTCCGGGGAGACATTCCACAACCTTGCAACCAGGCCAGCAACCTTAGTATAGGACTTGCATTTTTTTTTTTTAAGTCTCACCTTACTTTCAATTTTTAATTTTTTTTTATTACCCAATACATAACCCTAACCCTAAACCTACACCTAAACCTACAACAAAAAAACAAAAACAAAAACAAAAAAAATTGTTAAAAGAAGGAATCGAACCGGTGTCAACAAAACGTGAGGCACCAGTTCTTACCATTGGACCACACAAATATAATAATATAGTGCAACTTACACAATATTATCCTTGACTAAATAAACCGCAGTGTGGAATGTCTCCCCTGTGCAAAATTCATGCAACACAATAAATTCAGCGATATTTTCATCATTACATGCGGAAAAAAAAACTGTAAGATAATAATTCATATTTCGTTTGCATATGGTAAATCTTGAAGATGATGCAACACAGTAATTCATATTATTAGGCAAAGAAATACTTTTTCAAGTAAATCATATCATCTGTTTTATTTGCACTTGATTTCTCACTTCAAGAAGCCATGGACTTCAATGTACATCACTACACTGTAGGATGTGATAGGGGCTTATTATGGTTCATTATGCTTGTAAAGAAGTACTTCCTGCAGCATACTACCAATCCAAGGCTGATGGATTTTAATCACTAGGATACAGACAGGTGATGATGGGTTGCTAAAGCAACAATTAACACCCTTTCTGATTGGACAAATCAAACATGATCACTCTCCTGAAAACAATATGCATCTCATATAGTCATATCAGAATATTTTGGTTAATTTACATGTATATTTCAAAATAATATTAGCCAAACTATTCTCTGTTTGTCTTCCACCTGTATTATACAATATGTTAGGCACCTTGAACATCCCTTGGGATGAATATATGTACATGTATGTGCATGTTAGAAATATTATTATCCTCATCTTTATTGTGTTTTTGTTAAAGCTATTTGCTGTGAAATTTTTTATGTACTATGGGGGGGGGGGTGGGAAAATGTGTTCCCTGGTATTAAGCTCTATATGAGCAAAAAATGTGATAATTTTGGAAATGTCGGGTAAACAACAAAATGAAATATTTTTTCTCTACATCGGAATATGTATCATGCTTTATGCAAATTTTATAAACCCATAAAATAACATCTGACAACATCATCAGACGCCTATTTTGAATTTTTGGATTTTTGGAAAAGCAAAGAAAAAAAAAAGGTTATAACTGTAACAGTTTTCATATTCCTTCTGTGCCTGGGGGCACACATTTCCTTTCACTTGTTGTGTATTAAACAAAGATGCCAGATTTGTTTTGGCTGGCACATAGGGACACATGCATTCCCGGATATACACTGCACGAATCCATTAAGAAGTGAAAGTGAGTTTTTTTGTAATATTCTGCTGTAGCGATTTAGAAGTCCAGACGATTTCATTAAAATTACGCTGTAAAGCTTAAAATTAAAGCTAACAGATAATGCTACTTTCATTTTATATCAAAGTGATTTCTGTGATTTTTAAATACCAATTAAGTGTTCGTTTTTTAACTCCGAATAATTGAATTTCCCACCTAAACCCAAATATGGTCACTGGTCGCGTGACGTAGGCGATGCATTTGTACTGGGCATGCGCACTTATTCTCTCCACATTCTCTATGCAAAATGCCAAGATGTCTAGCTTTTGGGTGTACAAATCACACCAGTTCTGTTCCTAAGAGAAATTTTTGCAATCCCGAATCCCCTGACGGACAGGGAGAGGTGTGCCCGATGGATTAATGATATTAGAACGGACAAATTCGACATCAAAACTTATTAATTTTCGTGGTAAATGAAAGTGTGCGAAGACCACTTCAAGCCGGGATGTTGGCAGGTGGTGGTGGATAGGGTGTGGGCATTCGAAAGTGATGGGCTACGAGCCCATGAGAAATTGTAAGGTCTTTCCGTCGATTGAAATAGTCAGATTTAATGGTCTTTACAAATTCTGAGGCTAACAAGTAGGCACAAGAAGCATAAATAAAATCAGAAATGATATGACTGTAGATCTACTAAAATTCAGAAAAAAAAGGAACCATGGAACACATGAGATGACGAAACAAACAATGTGTACCTCTACTGCAGTGATTCACTCTCGCGCTATGCGCGATAGTAACTACATAGTTACTATCACTGCACTGGCATCATCATATGCATACCTGCATACATGATTTGGTGCATCTGCTACGTCACTGGGCCGGGGTGCGAACTGTATTGTGGATGAAAATGGGCTCGTACTAGAACTATTGTTTATAAAAGTCAATTGTTGATTACTCTGTAATCCGAAGGTATGTTGTGTAAAGGAAGACATTTTCTAGCCGCTGAATTTTTTGTCTTTATGATCCATGCTTACAGAAATCACCTAGACTTCTAAGAAAACAGGTGAAAGAAATCGTAGGTCTATGGGGCTTGCTTCAAAACCCTCACCTGCATAATAGAGCCTATGGTACCAAGAATAGGGGGAATTCCAGCCTCCGTTTTAAATATAAATCAAATCAAGTATCAAACAGCCTTCTAACAATACCAGCTGATGGTTGAATTTAATATTAATGATTCCTCAATTCCATTTTTGTAGGCATATCACATTTCTTCCCCCACCCCCCCCCCCCCCTCTCTTTTTCCCTATTTGCCTCTGATCCATTAGAAATATAATTGTGAACCATAATTTATTCTTTCTTCTAACCAGGCTGCTAGTGAACAAGATCACATTGATGGCACATGATAGATGATACAAGGTACATGCCCACATGTTACATTGTCAATAACAACAAACGCTTTCACATGTACATGTAGTATTACAAAACAAAAATTGGTCAAAAGCATGACATATCTAATACATGTACATGTATTCCTAGGGATTTATGGGGGGTCTACTGGACTTGAGGAGCCTTCATTTTCAAATCAAATCAAATCAAATCAAATCTTATTGATATTCAATCCACAATTTAGGATTATCATCAAAATGAACAATACAAACACACAAAGGATATATATATAACCATAAACATAATTAAGGCAATACATATTTGGCAAACTCAATGAATAAGTGGAACCAAAATTAAACTAACAAAAAACTAGATGAATCTTCGACCGTGCACTGTCGAAATTTATGCCTCCGCAACTGCCAGATCGGAAATATATGGCACATTTATGTTGATTTTTTTATTTTCATGTATAAAATGACATCTTTGACCTTGTGACCCCGAAATCTAATGAGACAATTATGAGACTTCCATATGCATACATGAGCCAAGTTTGGAGATGAACCGTCACAGAGTTGTTAAGTTACATGTATCACAACAACAAGCAATTGTCATGTATATAATGACCTCTATGACCTTTGACCTTTGACCTTGAGACCCCAAAATCTAACTAGATCATTGTCCCTCCCATATGCATACATGTGCTAAGTTTGAGGTTGATCGGTCAAATGGTTGTTGAGTTATGGTGAAAACGAACCATTTCGATGCACATAATGACCTCTATGACCTTTGACCTTGGGACCCCAAAATCTAATCAGATCATTGTCCCTCCCATATGCATACATGTGCTAAGTTTGAGGTTGATCGGTCAAATGGTTGTTGAGTTATGGTGAAAACGAACCATTTCGATGCACATAATGACCTCTTTGACCTTTGACCTTGAGACCCCAAAATCTAATCAGATCATTGTCCCTCCCATATGCATACATGTGCTAAGTTTGAGGTTGATCGGTCAAATGGTTGTTGAGTTATGGTGAAAACGAACCATTTCTATGCACATAATGACCTCTATGACCTTTGACCTTTGACCTTGAGACCCCAAAATCTAATCACATCATTGTCCCTCCCATATGCATACATGTGCTAAGTTTGAGGTTGATCAGTCAAATGGTTGTTGAGTTATGGTGAAAAAGAACCATTTCTATGTACATAATGACCTCTATGACCTTTGACCTTTGACCTTGTGACCCCAGAATCTAATCAGATCATTTTCCCTTCCATGTGCACACATGAGCCAAATTTGAAGCCAATCTATCAAGTGGTTCTTAAGTTATTGCGAGAACGAGCCATTTTTATGTGTATTATTACCTCTATGACCTTGACCTTTGACCTTGAGACTCCAAAATCTAATCAGATCATTGTCCCTCCCATATGCATACACGAGCCAAGTTTGAAGTTGATCCGTCAAACGGTTCTTAAGTTATCGCGAGAACGAAAACAGGACGGACGGACGGACGGACGGACGACCCGAAAACATAATGCCTCCGGCAACCACCTACGGTGGGCGGAGGCATAAAAAGTGTAAAAGTATACAAAAATAATATAATCGGTTGTATTTTCTATAAATGCAAGACATAATATATGGGCCGTGACGCGACAAAAGGGCCCTTAGCTCTCCAAATGGCTTATGCAGTAAAACTGTGCTAAAGTCAGCGCTTATCAAGCAAAACGTGCGTAATGGAAAAAAAAAAAAAACACCAAACCAAAACAAAACACACGTGCAGAAGAAAAATACCGGAACAGTGACTCAAGGTAGTCCCGTCGATTAATCTGGCTCTAGCTGAGGATCAAATGTCAAATCATGGATGAATCAGTAAGAGCATTATTATAATTTCTTTCCAGAAATTTGTTCCAGTAGAAATTACGGGCTTTAAAGGAATTCCATGCATTTAATTCAGTTTTAATAGGTGACTGCATGTCTACCTCATTTCGTTACTAGTAACAGTTAGTGCTCTGCAACTGCAAGGCTGCATGCGACATGCATAGTTTCAAAGATAAAGTTAGTGTTAACTGTTAATTCCGACATTTAACGTTGTATTATGAAATCTCCTTCCTCTGTTATTTCTTTTTCATATTACTGTACAATCTTTGAAAATTAATTTTTTAAATTTATTTCATCAGTTGGGCAATTGCTTAAGGCAAGATGTAGATTCTAACTGTTAGTGTCATACTGTAGTCGTAGACTTTGCAGTCACACTCGTAGTTGGAATGTAAGCTCATGTTGTATGATGAGGGGCCCTATATATCCACACCTAACATTCACTTGAAATTGACAAGCTTTTCCTTTCGTATTCCTCTGATAGCTGACCTCAGTTTAATCTTCGTATCTTAGAGTCTAACTTAATTGTGCCGAAAATCTCATTAAAATTTGTGTAAGAACAATTTCATTTTCACAAGAAAAAGCGACGATGTGTCATAATGTCAGAATGTTATTTGCCGCTAGTTAATAGCAGATGAATGCACGATATGCCTTACCCCTATTTAAATTTGTTGACGTTTGTGCAAATCTATTCCACTACAATCATGGGACTAGATACTTCAGACCTACTTCTACCAATCTCTTGAATTTGTTGATTCATATTTGAGGCCTCAATTTACCCATGCTGAACTTTACCAGTCAGGAATTCATCAGAAAATTTTAGCAGCTATTATATAGAGGTCTACATATACAGTGTATTTCCTACACAGAGATGATAAAATAAAGTTAGGCCTAGATCTATAGGCTATAGTCTAGCTAATTTAGGGCCAGACTAGGGCCTTGCCCTAGCTAGTGCTCTGGATAAGTATGGAATTACAAATAACCATGTTTATGTATCACAAACCCTGTATTAAAGCGTAGACCTGCTTTAAAAAAAAATCAAAGAAAATAACAAGAGATGAAGCTGAACTGGAGGGGGGGGGGGGGGGCACTGCATCGTTTGCTTATAATCGAGAGGAGGATGGGAGGGGCAGATCATTATTAGCAAGCAATGCCCCCCAACCCTTCCTATTGTGTTTTGCTGGATTGTCTTCAGTTTTGAGTGCATTAATTGTCTCTGTTGACTTTTTTTACAGAGCAATTGAATTACAAACTGAATTTCAATTATCAGGCATTATTGAATATTTAGTTAAATTACTTTTAGATTAATCAAAGTTAAACAATACTAATCACAAAACAACATTCCTTAACCCATTCGTGACAGAGGTCCACATTTTGTGGTTTGGCCTAATATCTTTTGATGCAAAGCCCTAAAAATTATACCAAATACATGAGTAGAGAGAGCAAAAAATTCTACACAAACTGTGCCCATTTTGGTTGCGTCAATATTCGTTGTTTGATGCTGAATTTTTTTTAAAGGAAAATAAGCATTAAAATCCTTAAATTGGCAATGTGATAGAAGGTTTACAATCACCGTTTTCCCCTGCAAATTGGCAACTTTTTGACTTCTGATCATAATTTCTGTCAATTTATATTCATTTCAGATACATGATGTTTTATAAGAAAAATATAGCACTAAAATAAAAATGTTGGTGTTGCCAATTTGAAGAATAAAAGCTGATCAAATTAGGCTTCAAATAATTCCTGTCACGAATGGGTTAATGGATTAAATGTTATCACTGTCTAATATTTCATATTAGAATGAATGACGCTTTGTATTCCATACTCATTTAATGCTGTCAGTGTACTTCAGCTGTTCTAAATCAATAAGACTGTATTTTAGTGTGATTTATCTTGGCTGCTTCTAGTGCCATTTCATTTATCTAGATGTCCAGTAACAGATATTTTTAAAAATCGTATGTATGTTTTAAGTCCTTATAAGTTAAGTTTGCTACAATACACCTCACTGTTTTCATCTAGAGTTCTCTTCCAATGTCTGATATATTTTTCCTGAAGTTTATTGCCAATAGATTTTATAAGCTGTCGTTTCGAGAATGTATTTTGATTGTCCCGTATACAATGTATGATGAAAACCGATATCTTTCAAAAATACTTCTAGCTGTTGGCAAAACCCATTCTTAATTGACATGTTTGCGTTGTATGCAATATTGATCAGGCTGTTAGCATTTGAATTTATGATGTGTATCCAGAAGCCAATCATTAATTTCAAACTTGAGATGTATAAAGGGTAACGTCCTAATTCCGATAGAACAGCACTGTTAACTGCTCCTCTGTTCAGATGGAGCATATTATTTAAATACTTAACATGCATTTTTTCAGGTGTGACAGAGTTGTATCTTTTTTCCATATCCCCTTTTAAAATCTTAATGATATCCATTATCCAATTTTCAGAGTTTTAAATTTTATATAACTCAGAGTTTTCATAAAAATTCAAATAAATCCCAAAATCCCCATTCAGCTCGAAGGTCAAAAGCCCCTATTACATGTACATGTCCATGTATGTATTTGCTAGAATTTATGGGGGCAATTGGACTTTAATATCAAGCCTCAATTATACATTTTCAGAGCTTGAAATTTCATGCAAATCATTTTTTCATAAATTCAGATAAATGCAGCTGGAAGGCCCAAAGCAAGCATATCTCATGGGATTTATGATTATGATCTGATAACTGAAATAAGCAACAATTTCGTAGTACCGTTACCACAGCACTAGAAAAATGTTCGTTGACCGTTACACCATGTACGTTCGCTGGTGTCTTCAGCTATGTGTAGAAAGCAAACACAAATACAGCGCAGCGAATTATTGCGCAATACAATCGTAGTGAAAGCCAAATAGATCTATGCATGAGCTCTCTCGCACAGTATTTAAGTACGATTACTAAAGTTTACAACCTAAATAAATAAGTTGTTTATTTTTTTTTACTATATTTACTACTACTGCTACTACTGCAACTACTACTGCTACTACTACTACTACTACTACTACTACTACTACTACTACTACTGCTACTACTACTACTACTACTACATGTACATGTACTACTACTACTGCTGCTAATAATAATAAAAATGATTAAAAAAATAAAGAATAAAAATAATAATAATAATGGAGATAAAAATAATAACTGGAACAATGATAATGATGAAGGTACATGTAATGACACTAAGGTCAAATAAAAATTATTCCTAGTTTCTTGTACAGATTTTTTTTTAAACAAGGAGGTACCACTTCATTTTAAAGGGGCTAGAAAATAAGAAATCATGGGGAAAGGCAGGGTGATCTCGGATGAGAGAGGGGGAATGCAGTCGGCCACTCGAGTTTCAAGAAAAGGGATAATCCATTCTAAACAACTGTGATTTATTGCCGTACGTGTTTCAAATTTCGTGCAATGAAAAAGCTAATAAACAGATAGTCATATGGAAAAACAATTACATGGCCAGCTCCCTTGGAGAGCCTAAGGGGTGTTAAGTAATCCGCGGCGACGACGTGTCGGGGAAAGGCAATAAAGTTTAATGGCTAGACTAACAAACCAGAAGTAAACTACATTTTGTATTTTGAAATGTTGGAGCATTATACCAGACGTTTCTTCGAGTGAACACGATGAGACCCGTTAAGAGTCTAAACACTTAGAGTTGTTGAGAAATGTGAGAACCCGAAGTGTATGACAAGGTTGAGTTCGGTAACCTTCGTGCTGTCCGTACTGTTATCGCATTATTCCGACGGGCTCGCATAACGGACGGATTATAGTGTACAAGTGAACAGGCCTTTTGCAAATTCGTTTTCCCCATGATTTCCCATTTGTTGGCCTCTTTAATGTTTTTGGTATTTCTTTGTTATACAAAAATGCTATTGGTCAATTTCAACATATTTGAATTTAAGTTCAATTTTACATGCATTTGAAAGGCTAAAAACAAGCAGAACTACACTGTACATTACATTCTATTTAGTGTTTTGAGTTATCTCATTGTCTAAATGTCTCCATATTCTACATGTATTTCATTTCAGAACAAAATATCAAATAACAAAAAAAAAAGAAAAAAAAAATACGGCCTGAAAAGAAAAAGAAGGAAGAGGGAACCAAAGACTAGAAATAATAATCATTACCCTAAACATTGCCATCTACTTCAATACGCATTCACATTATTACCCTAAACATTGCCATCTATTTCAATCTGCATGCACATTATTACCCTAAACATTGCCATCTATTTCAATCTGCATGCACATCATTACCCTAAACATTGCCATCTACTTCAATACGCATGCACATTATTACCCTAAACATTGCCATCTATTTCAATCTGCATGCACATTATTACCCTAAACATTGCCATCTATTTCAATCTGCATGCACATCATTACCCTAAACATTGCCATCTACTTCAATACGCATGCACATTATTACCCTAAACATTGCCATCTATTTCAATCTGCATGCACATTATTACCCTATACATTGCCATCTATTTCAATCTGCATGCACATCATTACCCTAAACATTGCCATCTACTTCAATACGCATGCACATTATTACCCTAAACATTGCCATCTATTTCAATCTGCATGCACATTATTACCCTAAACATTGCCATCTATTTCAATCTGCATGCACATCATTACCCTAAACATTGCCATCTATTTCAATCTGCATGCACATCATTACCCTAAACATTGCCATCTATTTCAATCTGCATGCACATCATTACCCTAAACATTGCCATCTATTTCAATCTGCATGCACATCATTACCCTAAACATTGCCATCTATTTCAATCTGCATGCACATTATTACCCTATTAAAAAAACATTGCCATCTATTTCAATCAGCATGCACAGATTATCATACCTTTCCATCAGGATTATTGGGCTCTTCAAATATTTTCAAGAACTCTTCAAAGCACCTTGTCTCGTCCCACTCCCCATTCTTGTACTTGTTATGTTCTTTGACATTGTATACACCTTTGAGATCCTTCACTGTGATAACCCCATCACCGGATTTATCTGCTTTTCCAAAGGCATCCTTCACAAGTTTTACTCGAAAGTCATTCATGGGTGGCTGCAATGAAAAATGAGTTTACAACTAATGAAGACAACAACTAAAAATAATAAAAATGTTCAGCAGACAAATATGCACTTGGCAGAGCTATGCCTTCTTTAGCTTAATCTACTTCTGAGCAATGGCATTTTGGTGAAGTGTGCACTGCAAGGTCACAGAACAAAGACTCAATATTTCATCAATTTCAGCATCAATTTTTTTTTCTATTAAAGAGCAGGCTATGATTCAGTGGAAAACACTCCTTCCCTTGGATAGGATGTTAAATGGAGGTCAGTAGAGGACCTCTGCACATCACATTTCCCCAGAAATGAAGTGTTAAAAATTCTGCTTGCTTGGTCCTGAAATCTAGACACTGGGAGGTTTATATTTGGGCAGTAGAAGTCAGCCAGGTATGCATACATATACATGTGCATACGTGTACATGTATGTACAAGCATGTGATATTTAATTGCCCACAATATAATTTCATAAATGTATTTCTGGTCCATGGCTCAAAATATTCAGGAAATAAGGTCTTTGCTTGCTCACAAATTTAGATAATAGAAAGTTAATACTTTGGTGGTAGAAGGCCAGCCTGGCCTACATTCATCATACATTTACATGCATTTGATATTCAGTGGCCTGCAACATTTACATGTATCACTTTGTGTCCATTGGCTTGATATATTTGACCACCTTACATGTATATCCACTCCCCCCCCCCCCTCCCCCAATGCCGTAGAGCTATATAGTTCCCCCAATATGAAAGAAGGGTCAGTACCCTTCTTGAAAATATTTCACAGAAAATTTGAATCCTGCACTCACTCGAAGTCCAAGGAGGAATTCATCAAAGTTGAGAGAGCCACTACCATCCTTGTCAAATGCACTAAAGATGTCTTTAGCTTCTTCTTCTGAGAAATTCAGACCAACATCTCTAAGGCCCTCCATGAATTCTTCAAGGTTGAGAGCTCTGTTGCCATCATCATCCATCAGCCGGAATTGTCTGCAATGAAAATAAAATACTGAATAAGTACTGATAATTTATGTCAACATTGGATCCGTAAGGGGAATATCAAAATATATTGCTCACAACAGAACCATATTGCCCCACATCATAAGATGAGATTAACCATGTTCAGTCAAGGACAATTATACTTTCAATATTTCCTGAAAGAAAAGCCAGCCAAGATTATTAACAATATCGTCGCATCTGGTCACTGAGGACGAGCTTTTTGTTCATGCTCTCTGCCTACCGGATTGGAAAGCAGATCTACAAGTATGCCAATTTTCAGTTTTGTTACATTGATATCAATATATATTAATACATCTACAAAAATTCATCTTGATTGAAAGACTATCTCAACAACAACTAGTGTCAAAGCTAATGCACAATCATAATACATTTAAAATCTAAGACAGATGAAAGCAAGCTCTATACCTTTAAAAAAATTTCAGCATCAAGTTTGTGTAGAATTTTTTGCTCTTTCTGCTCATGTATTTGGTATGATTTTTAAGGCTTTGCATCAAAAGATAATAGGCCAAACCACAAAATGTGGACCTCTGTCACGAATGGGTTAACGAGCTATGGCGGACTTTAACCCATTCGTGACAGGAATTATTTAAAGCCTAATGTTATCAGCTTTCATTCTTCAAATTGGCAACACCAACATTTTTATTTTATTGCTACATTTTTCTTATAAAACATTATGTATCTGAAATGAATATAAATTGACAGAAATTATGATGAGAAGTCAAAAAGTTGCCAATTTGCAGGGGAAAATGGTGATTTTAAACTTTCTATTACATTGCCAATTTAAGGATTTTAGTGCTTATTTTCCTTTAAAAAATTTTCAGCATCAAACAACGAATATTGACGCAAAATGGGCACAGTTTTTGTAGAATTTTTTGCTCTTTCTGCTCATGTATTTGGTATGATTTTTAGGGCTTTGCATCAAAAGATATTAGGCCAAACCACAAAATGTGGACCTCTGTCATGAATGGGTTAAAGGGGCGTGTTTTTGCCTGCTTTTACGTTATTTGCCCCATAGACGCGCGCACAGATTTTAAACTTTTGACGCACGTGTGCGACCTTATGGTCAATTGAAATCGATTGTAAATTGATAGAAACTGTCAAGAAAAGTCCCAGAATTGCAAAACAAGTGAAAAAACAGCGTTTTTATGTTATTTTACGCGCGGAAATTTTTGAAATGCTTAAAATGGCCTGAAATGAATTTTGGTTTGATCCATGAGTGATTGTGAGCTTTTTAAAATTTTGCGCGCGCACTGACACGCGCGTCTAAACAGGTGGAATTGTTCAGATTGATATGAATATTCATCATGCCAAATATGAATGAGAAATAATATTCCGTTATGAAGATATGATCAAGACATGATATTTACAAAATGGTGCCTGGATGACGTCATGATGACCCTATGAACTTGAAAATGACTGGAAAACCGAGATCTTGTGACAAAACTGATGATTGATAAGAATTTCAGAAAAAATGACTGAGGCACTTCTAAGATTTTGTCTGTACAAATAAGTGGGTACAAATAAAAGGGAAGAAGATTCTGACGAAATTAAAAGGTGATCTGTCATAGAAGACAGACCACCTAATAATAATAACAAGAATAGAATATGTCATAGAATTGTGACGAATTAGGTGGTCTGTTGGCGTCTTTTAAGTTTGACATGAAAAGTGAGAAAGTCGTTGGTAAAGACTACTGATCAATATTTACTTCTGGATAGGACACTAACATTAAAGAAATTGGACGTTTTTGATATCGCAGTGTAATGAAAAGTTGACCGAAAGGTTTATTTCACATTAATGAATCAGATGTTCAAAAGGGTTGTACATTAACTACTGTGCACTGCATTGCAATAGTCATAACGGGTAAAAATAAGGCAGTTTATTACATTGACTGTGACTGTGCATATGTAATCATAGTCAGAGGGCACAGTAATATACAAGGTAAAATATAAGCAAAAGGAAAACATTGCACCACCCCCCCCCCCCCCCCCCCCCCCCCCCCCCCCCCCCCCCCCCCCCCCCCCCCGGGACCTGTAAATAACTTTAAGGTCACTGTAAGACATGTACCATTGAAGTTTGGTTACAAATGGGCAAGTGGTTCAAAAGTAACTATCCCCAGTAGAAAATGTAAACATTTGACCTCATTTGACCTTTAACCTACACGCACACACATGACCTTTGACCCCTAAATTGCATTGAGGTCCCTGTTAGGCATCTACCAACCAAGTTTGGTAACAAAAAAGGGCTAGTGGTTCAAAAGTTACAACAGTACTAGCCTTTAGCCAAGGCACTTGGTGCTGTTATTTCCCTAAACGCGCCTGAATACATAGACTAATCGCACGACAACTGTGATCCGTGGCTGGAGGTTCGTCAGCACCAAGGCCTTTACTAACCTGAGTGGTTGTTGCAGTTTATTTCTTTTGTTGTGTATTATATTTCCGCTACTGAATCGGTAGATAATTAGATGCAAAGTAGCTTACCGAGAAAGCCCCCAAACCGCCCGTTCAAATCCGATACACCAATCAGAGTAGACAATTCGAGAGAACTTATGAATATTTATTATTCACATGTGCCTAACATTCGACGTGTTGTACAATAACAATCGATCAGCTGATCGCGCAAACCACTATGCGTAGGTTGAAATGAAAAAGGAGAGAGGAAAGTTTTACTACAGATCTACTTATTTAGCAAAATAGTCAATACAGCTAGTCATCAAATTATTTATTTCCTTTAATAAATCTATCTGTTTTATTGAAAATTGAACTAAATATCATTCATTAATTTGTACATTTGAATATCTATACCCCCGTAATTTAATGAACTAATCCATATGACACACCGCGGTCAAACAGTTAGGATTGGTCACAATCGTCGCTAGCTGCTGTATATGCAAGACCCTCATGCATATGCATGAGCTCCGCAAGTTAGCAAAGGCCTCGGCGCTGACGCGCCTCGTTCCACTGATCACTGCCATAAATTCACACTGTTTAGTCTATTTTTCAAACCCTGTTTGGCAGACAAGCAGCGCGCGAGGCCTTGCCCAAAGGCTACAACAGTACAAGCTTGCAGGAAAATTTAACATTTGACCTACTACATGACCTTTGACCCACCAAAATCATTGAGGTCCCTATAGAGCATCTACCATCCATATTTGGTTACAAACGGGCAATTAATTGGAAAGTTATTCAAGTTTCATGGGCATGGTACAGCCTACACAAAAACTACATGTATAACATGGTGGTTGTATTTGACCCTGTAAAAGGCAGAACATTGGGGGCAGCATCACCAAAAGTTATAGGCATCCAGATTTGACTATGATAGACCTCTGTACCAAACTTGGATGAAATCCGTCAAGAAATATGGGCAGTAGAGCGCACACAAGCAGACCCTCCAAAATAGGCCCGAGTCATCACGGGTTTTCCTCAAACCGGGTTTGAGTGGGAAAAAATGGGCGGGGGACCGGGTACCCGGAAATTTTTAAGTCAGCGGTGATAAAAGTTTATTGACCTCATTTGATCTTTTTTTAAAACAAGTAATTGAATACCCACTTGGCATGCACCACCGGCAAATCCTGTGACTGCGCTGGGGAAGCATGGGTTATGGGGAAGCAGGGAGTAGATCAATCTCAGGCTACTTAAAACTACACAAAATTGCTTTATACATGTTCATTTAGATCCAGGGAGGTATATACATGTAAATCTGATTACAAGCACATGTAACTTAGGATTCATTTTCCATGTAATATTCGCTCTGTGCCTACTCGGGATATTTCTCTTTCCAAGTGTACCACTTGATAAACTCGGCTCCAAGATTAAACAAGAAAACAAAACATTCCCAAGATAATCACTTTCGTTTCTGGGCCAAAGACTGTTGATCTCAGCCGTCATGCTGAGACAAGCTACAGCTGGTTTGGTGAGGGAAAGGCCAGGGTGTCAAAATGTTAGCTGTATTTCTAGTCATCGCTCACTTCCAAATAAAATTCTCCAAACCTTCATCATTAAAGTTTAAACTGTTATTAAAGTATTTTTTATTCATTTGAGTGTGGAATTCAATTTAGGAAACTGCAGCACTTGTTAATATTTCTTAGTAAAATATCTACTTTAACTTGTCTCTGAAAAATTTCCCTGAAAAAAAAATCTAAATTTGAAAGGGTTTAGAGCACAAGACCGAACGTTCCTCTTTTATTCAGAAATCCCATGTTATGCCTACTGGCGGGAAACGCTCTGCATATAAGATATACCACTACTTGCATACTCAATGAGGGTTAGTCTATTTTCAACATGGGGGCAGATCTTTATTTCAGTGATGGTGCTTTTCTTATAATCTATCAAAATCTTATTAAATATACAAGGCATATTTTATTCTTCAATTACATGTAAATAAAAACCATGTACACGTTGTATTATATTTCATAATTCTACATTTTATGTCTTGACTGAAAACTGTCTTGATTCTCTGATCCCTTTGTGGAAAATGAACTACTGTATACACCAATATTTTCGCGTACAGATATTTTCACGAATCACAGGCTCATAGACATTTTCGCAAGTTGTTAATTTCACGAGCCCAAGAGCAGGACTTGCAGTAAACTTATCTGTACATGAAAGAGCCAGATAGGCATATCCGGAGGATTTGTTTTTTGATTATTTTTTTTGCCTATACCATCACACTCGTAGCTTACGATAAACAAAAAAAGCCGTCATAAAATCCCTGATATCTTTATTTATAGCGTGTTTTCGGACTCTCTTTCTTATCACCCCCACTAAAGCCCACACGCTTTGGAAAAATGGCACCGATTCCGCATTTTTGGTAGCAGAATTGGGCTTCTTACAGGGATTTTGGAGGTGACCATGTACGGAACTAACTTGTGTGAGTGACAATTTCTCTGTGTGTTATTATATGCTACACACGGAGCTCCTGCTGCACTTTCCACATGCACTTGCATGGCAATGGCAACAATGTGCCGATGATGACGAGAGGTAAAGTATATTTACGTGCGGATGTTTTCGCGTGTTGTTAAATTCGCGATAGATGAGTGATTCGCGAAATTCGCGAAAATAAAACCACCGCGAAAATTTCAGCTCATACAGTACGCCGTCTGGAATTACTGGATAACAACCTGTGTGCACACATATGTGTACTGTACGTGTGCTGCCTAGCTCGTACGAGTGATGAACGAGAGTGTTTGTTATGGTGGCACTGAAAAGTGATGGATAAATGACGTAATTTTTATTAAACTTGTCAGAGCCAAACAGGGGTGCAAAGGTGAGAAATTTCCTCAAAATTTCAACGTATGGTACATGACATTGATGTGACAAGTATATCAATATTTCTAATAATGAAACAAATCTAAAATCAGCAATATACTGGGTCTTACTGATATGATGAAACCCGAAAAACCTGACAACACAAAACCGGGTTTCAGCTCGACGGACCGGGCCCGGGCGGGGAACCGTTTCAACTCGGGCCTACTCCAAAATCAACATTTTCGTGTATAAAGGTGGAACAAGCGAGGGTGCTATCACCAAAAAATTAATAGGCAGCAAGATTTTAACATGATACACCTCTGTACAAAATGTGAACAAAATCCATCAAGAAATGTGGCCTGTATCGCACACACAAGAAAATATTACGCCGCGGCGGCGGCGGAACACTGCTGAATCCAAAGTATTCTCCGGCATATTGCCGAGGGATACAATTAAAATTTTGAAAAGTAGAGACAGGGAAAAGATATACAAATATTACAATACATTGTTGCTTATGACATTGCTCAATAATAACATGCAGTTAAAGTACATGTATAGGACTGTCACCTTCATCAAAGCAGGATCATAACTGAACATACAATAAGAAAATTTTATTGATATTCTATAAATGATTACAAACAGCAATAACATTAAAACATCATCATTATTTCCATTGTCAACATTATCATTATCATTGGTATTCATGTTATTGTATCATTATTATCATCATCATTATCATAATTATTATTATCATTATTATCATCATCATTATCATTATCATTATTATTCTTCCCATTATTAGATGGGGTGAGCTGTCTGGCAGGAGGCCTTCTGGCATATCTTGCTCATGAGTGAAATCAGATTCAAACTGCTTATTCAATTTGGTGGCAATCTCAGAAATGTCTGTAATGACTTGGCCATTTGATTCTAGCTGTACAATAGATGAAGAGTCAGTCCTGTTCTGCTTTAATGAATGACCAAAAGCGCTTCATCCCCTGGTATTCATTTTGTTCATCTGGTGTGATCAGTTTCTCTTTGTAGGACCAGAAAGCTTTCCTTGACATATGCCGAATACTCTTCTTGACATCCCTTAGTTTCCGATTTAGACTGTAACTCGTTTCTTGATTGTTTCTTATCAGCTTACGTTTTTGCTCAGCCAATCTATCCTGTCTTTCCTTGAAGTCTTGTGAGGTATAAATTCTGCTGCACCATTTTTAAGACCATCTGAGAAAAGAAGCCACATGTCGTTCACAGATAGAGTATCTCTTGGGAGATGATTTTCTCTCCAACTGACTCCATAATACTGAACTGTACCCATTTGGCCTTATAGTACTGCGGGATTTGTCTCCTTGGGCGTTTCGTGCTCGGGGTGGCTCTGGTGTTCAAGTTGACTGACAGGCAGTCATGACAGAGATGCCAGGAATTACAATTACCTCACTGCTGAGAGTTGGGTTGTTTATCAAGACAAGATCAAGTATGTTGTTTCTTGTCGGCTCCCCAATGAGCTGTGTCATAGCCTTGTCATAGCCAAGTCACCAAACTGGTAGTGCAGAGATGGAAAGTTGCAATTGGTGACGTTTCTATTGTCCCACTTCCAGCCCGGTAAGTTGAAGTCACCAGCAAGAAGGATGGTGTGATCTGGGTGGAATCGTGAGAGAGACAGTTAGAGTTCAGCAAGGCTATTAGCATCCCCTTCATGTGGGGAGGTAGTATGCTCCAATAAAGAGGGTTTTGCACGAAGCAAGTTTCAGACTACACCAGAGCAGTTCGCATTTTGTCTCAAAGGTTTCTTTTCTAACAAGGATGAGGTCATTTTTAGCCGCCACAAAGACTCCTCCACAAGGGGTATCTCCTCCACGGTCCCGACACAGCACACTGTAATTGTCAGTTGGGAAGCACTGTGCGCTCAGCAGTGAACCAAGACTCCGTTCCTATAATAGGAACTGGTCTATGCTGGTCTACCAGACAAAAAAAAAAGATTCCTTCTTGGCAGGCAAGCTTTGACAATTGATATTAAGTACCTTTAAGGATTGGCGATAGCACTTCTTCTTCTTGCTTGGGTCCTTTGGACGTGTTGAAGAGGCATAACGAGGCTGTCCAAAAGATTGCTCAGGCAAGAGAGGATGTGGGAGGTTGCCTTAGCAACTGTCACTGATGGTATGACTGAGTGGTTCAAAGAAATTGCTAGTTTCAACCTCAAACCGGAATAAGGTTGGACTGATATTTAGAAGACCACAGTGGCTGCACAGCCAAAGTGCAGAACTGTTTCCCACTCTATACTCCTTAGATTCCATGCCGATGCAACGTCGGTGGAACCAAATACTATGTACATGTACATCCATCACACTGGATGGCTGCCTCAGGGTCTTGGATGTGACCGCACGGTTGCAGGACCCACAAGGAAACCTGGGAGTGCGTGGTCCAGAGTTCAGTTCCAGATCACCTGACTGAAGGAGGATGAGGTTGATGACAAACAGGGCATCCACATGCCCAGTCTTAGGTTGAGCAGCTTTTGGTGTGATCTCTTATAGGAGATAACTTTAATCAGAAATCCTAAATTGATGGTATCTGAGGATATTCCATGCTAGTTGTGCAGAGGAGACACTGCAGGTCTAAGAGTTACATGCCTTGTAGTATAAGTCAATGTATACAGGATCAGCAAACATCCTAACAATGCTGAAAAATTCATGGCAAAAAAATTTTTTCTTGAAAACACCTGCAAGATTGCTCGCATCGATGCGCATGCGCAAGATAGTCGCCATTTTCAATCTGCATTACAATGGACGGCAGGGAAACGTAAACATCGGTGAGTTTTTACCAGCTTCCGTACGATAAATTTGTGTCCAAATTTTATTTTTCGAATATCAAATTTTTAGTCCCAAGTGTCAGTCGGGTTCATTATGGCCACAGCCGATAGTTACAAGGCTGGTAGTGTCATTGGCCCATGGGAAAGTGATTTTCCAGGGGTTGTTTTGAAGTGGGGAAATGGCTACTACCTTAGCGAGATAGGTAAAAATGCCAGGCTCCGTGGAGAGTAATGCTACGTTCACACCTTTGCGTATTTGGCAGCGTATTGCCCGAACGCAGACATAGGCAGTCTTACCCAATAAAGCGCAATGAAACGTGCTCACTTCATACTCAATGCGCAGACTAGCGCAAAGGCCTGCGTTGGTCGCTTGCTAGTTTTAAAATTTTTGAAATTATCACAAGTTATTGCAAGGTCAAATCGTTTCTTTTTTGGAGCGCTTGTCTATAGCTACGTTTCTTGCAGGATCTACCTCGCTTTTAATAGCTCATTGTTGTTCGCATAATTGCGCTGTTGCTCGCACACCACTTGCAGCAGCAAGAACGGCTGCATAAGCCGCTCAATACACTGCGATTTTAGCTTGTACGCCTTTTGCTTTGTACAAGCAGCATTATAGGCCTATGAGCTAGATACGCAATAGACTAATGTGACTGCTCACGTCAGATTTGGCGTGTATTGCTGGGTACGGCTGCGGTAGGCCTAACTGTGTCAGTGTGTTTTGTTTTTTTTTCTCTCTCCAGGAGTCTCCAGGGGCCCGTTTCACGAAACCGTCATAAGTCAACTTCTCAGCTAAGATCGCCGCTAGTTGGCTAGTTGTCTGCTACTTGTTTCAGGAAGCCGTGTTTGCCAAGATCAACGCCAACATCCCGACTAAGAACTTATGATGCCTCTGACCCTGTCATATCTTTTTTCGTTGATATGCAGCGCCATCACATGCCACTAATTCGGTAGATTATGGCTGGCCAAAATGCAAGCTACATAGATGTAAAAAAAATAATTCAAATCTATCTTTTCTAAGGGTTCCTGCGGGGTTCCTGCAATCAGTAATTCATCCTTGCTCATGTATAAATATTACATTTTATGTTTCATATGAAACGATCTGCAAAAAAGGTTTCCTAGGGGGTTTCTCCCGTGATTGTAACATCTCTCTAAAGAACGCAATTCTGCCATGTCAGGCAAGGCATAGTCAAAGCGATAGTCTGTAGATTTCAGACCCATATTTATTCAAAGATAATTTATATCGTAGATTTTTAAACAAAATACTTTTTAAGACACATATTTTAGCCTGTAATTTGCCAATATTATGCATATCAACAATTTGGTCAAGATGTGACGCTGGATAAATATTTAATTTGCCTCCTTTTTTCCGATCATGAACATAAGGGTTTATTTTGCAAATCTAGGGTCCCGGGGGTACCCATCTTACGTTCAAAACGACAATGAACTTAATCACTAAAAACAGAATCTTATAAGTTTTTCTTTGGTGTAATCTGCCTTCTTTGAAAATATCTTGTATCTATAACCCCCTGCTACTATTTCAAACCTTTGCCTTCACCAGTTCACTTAAATAATTGCAGTTCTGATAATTTCTTGTTTACAAAATGTATGTGTGATTGTGATCAAGGCTATGTGTTGTCACATTTCCTCATCGATTCACGAGATATTTAGCTAGCATGCTCTTCGTGAAACGGTTTAGCAAGATTGGAGTCATCTCCGTAGTTGGCGGACAAAGATATGACTAACTTGGCGTTGATTTCCAGAAACAGGCCCCAGGCTAACTTAACCCTATATAGCCCGGGCTATTTTGAAATTGCATAGCCCGGGGGGGGGGGGGGGGGGGGCCTATTAGGCCCCCCCCCTCAGATCTCGGCCGTTTATCGACCGATTGCGACCAAATTTGGTGTGTGGGTGTCTCATTATGTATTTTACAAGAATGCGTTGTCAAATTTGTGATATTTATTATCATTTTTTATTTACCTAATTAATTATGCAAATATTCAAATTTTTTCAAGGAATTTTCATTTTTTGTAGTTTTCCCCCCATTTTTTGAGAAAATGCAATGGAATCAAGCATGTTAGTAGCCAGTCATGTAATCTAAAAGACAGCTCACTCAACTGTATTGAAATTGTATAATTATTAGATTATAATAGTAATTAATTATGCGCATATGCTGGATAATATTCTTGTTTCCTTCCGTGTTTCCAAATTCTTATGTATTTCTTTGTTTTTGATTTATTATGTATTTCTTTGTTTTGAAATCTCTATTTTTTATTGTTTTTTCAAATCTAGAATAGTTGGTGATAGCCCAAAAGAAAGTTACATGTATGTGAGGAAAAACAGAAAAAAAACATTCATCTGACAACACTTCTTGTAAAACCCATACATTGTACACACAAAAGTCGATGGAAATTGTCATTTTCGGTGACATTGGTCACGAATATGTGCTATATCTCCGCAAGTGTACCCCCGATTTTCGCAAACAGGGTCTCAAAATGTGCGGGAGATGTGAAAGAAAAAAGTCATGAAATTTCAGCGTATTATTTTTTTGCATTTAGAAATTATCGCGAAAAATGTCGAGGGGGGGGCCTTTTAGGCCCCCCCCCCCCGGGCTATATAGGGTTAAAGGCATTGGTTAACATTGTTATGATTTTAAAAAAATCTTGTTTTGTTACTTGAAAATGGGATAAACATAAGGGTTATAGTGTAAAAATACCAGTGTGAAAGTTTCAGAGCATAATATCTACGGGAAGTATTTTTAAATATTAGAAATGTGAACCAATGTTTGAAAAATATACGAGGGTCGGTTGCATAGACCCAACGTAAGGAGTGCGCATGCGCACATGACTCAACGGACCACACTGTGTGTATTGACGTATCACGCAGCGGAAGGCAAGTAACGGTATTTTTTAATTCGCGCAAACGGTCCTCTTAGTTCAGTGTCTCTCGAGACGAAAGCTAATAAAATCGCGGTTTGCGTCTAACTTACAGCTTTTCCTTCCAAATTATGGTTGGTTTCAGGGTTTTTGAGTATAAATACAAGTACTCATACACATGTTTCATCTTAGTTTGAGAATTTTTTTAAATCAGCTGCTCACAAAGTTAGCCAATGCCTTTAAGTCTTATGCTAGTTTAGTTAGGGTGTCTGGAGAAAAAAATTATTTTCCTTATTTCACAATAATATTAAATATTCTTCCTGGATTTGGAAAATAATAGCCTTGAAACTGACAGAAATATGATTTTTTTGTGAAAAATTCCAGTTAAATACTGCAAAATAAGAATAAAATTGTACCATTTTTCAGCTTTTTCCTGCCATAGCCTAGGCTATGTAGTTAAGAAATGGCACACACACGAATGCAAATTTGAGCTTCCGAGGTCCAATACGACTTTATACTTAGGCAGTGTATACAGCCACACGCGTATGTCTTTACCTTACGGCCACATGCGTGTGGTTGTATCCACAGCATCGACATGAGGATATAGCCCCACTCAACTGAATTCCCACTTATACTCTGTGCCGCTACAGCGCTATCGCTAGGGTACGTGTATGTATGCACTACACAAGCGGTGTAAATTCATGAGACAGTGTGTTGCCAAACCCCAAAACTGGGATCGTCACGAAGGTTTTATCTCTTGAAATTCACTGAGATACAAACAATATTGTACTATATTGTCACCTGCTTGCTGACCAGGTGAGAATGAAGTGAAAATATTGTTTGTATAATAAGTGAAATCGAGAGATAAAACCTTTGTGACGATCCAAGTTTTGCAAGTCGCAACACATACCATCGCATGAATACACATCGCTTGTGCAGTGCAGTGCACACTAGCAATAGCTGTCGCGGCACAGACTTCAAGTGGGAATTCAGTCGAGTGTGGCTGTATCCTCATGTCGATGCTGTGGATACAACCACACGCGTGTGGCCGTAAGGTAAAGACACATGCGTGTGGCTGTATACATAGGGTGTCCACAGAAATTTTCTATTTCGAGTTTCAGGGTTTTTTCTGGATTTTTTGGACATATTTAAGAAGAATAATGTATCAGATTATACATGGTTAAATTTCGGCATTTTCTAACTTTTCTATCAAAAGATAGAGTTATTTAAAATAACAGTAATTTTCTGCCCCTTTTTGCCCATTTGCTCTGTAATATACACATGGACAGGGATACCGTGCAAATAATGTTTATCAGACCGTTAAATTTTCAATTTTTATTTTTATGCAGGGCAACATCAATGAAAAGATATCCCAATGTATTTTCTTTCAGTTGATATAAGCTTTATACTGATTTGAAATTAAGATCAACTTGTAAATTTTGAAAAATTGCCAAAAATGGCTAAAAATCAGCTTCCCATTCATGTTCACTCGTTTCGTAGAATTTTGACAAGCATTAGCTATTTACTTTCTATTTCTTTTCCCTCTCAGTAATATTTCATGCAACATTATCTAAAAAGTAGATTAGAACTTTCTCTATCAAATGATACCAAACATTTGATATCAAAATAAGGAGATCAATATGAGGAATTGCATTGAGTAAAGGACAAAAAAAGGTCCACTTTTTGGTCACAGCTCAGCATGCATTAGTACAGAAACTGAAATCTGCTGCGGACACCCTAGTATACACTGCCTTAGTAGATCTATACTTAATGTCAAAAACTTGTACTTAGCTTTACACATGTTACATGACATGACCAGATAGGACATTTTACCATCTTTCTAATGGTATGAATTTTTTTATAGGTTAGAATATCAGATCACAGTGCAAAATTGAGAAAAAGTGACAAAAAATGGTGTAAAATAGAAAACTTCAGTTTCCCACTGGAAACGCATGGGGAAATGGCATTGCAATTTCTAGTGAGCCTAAATTTGTCCTTACTTAGCGTCAAAAGGATGACCAGAATTTCTCTTTGCATACATTCCAAATATGAGATGAAAATTAATTCAGATCACATTTCAATTTCACGATGAATTAGCCCCCCAAATTGTACCATTCCCCCCCCCCCCCCCCGAATCGCACGCTTGTAGATCTAGATCTAGATCTAGTCTAGATACTCTAAGTCTCTATCTAAGATTCTAAGCTGACATTTTTCAGTGTGACTTCAGACACCCTAGTTTAGTTTCAGTTTAACATTACTCACCTTCCAAAACCCTTGATACCGGCGGCTCCCCTTTTCTTCAGTGCCTCCCTCAGCTTTACAACGTTAGGATTATCAGCCATTTTCCAAAGTTTCCAGTACCGTAATCAACCTTCGGTGTCAAGTTGAGTAGTCGCGCGAAGCTAAGAATAAGATGATCTTGTTGTTTGTAGTACTTGATGAGGGCGCGGCCGTTGCATGCATGGCGTGCCCATGCAAAACATACGGGGATATACGTGCATATATTATGTACAGTAGTCGATCGAGCGACTAATGGAGAAGGGCGCCCCACAGCGTTGGGGAGGTAAACTGAGGCATTGGGGCAATTCCACAACATAAGGGACACAGAGCTCAAAATTTGAAATCGCACTGTGCCCTGTTAATTCCAAATAAAAATCTGAAATTACCACAGGGTCTTCTTTTCGTTACAAATAAACATTTAAGATAAAAAAATCTGCAATTCGACCTTCTTACGAAGAAAAACATAAACAAACAAAGATTTGCAAATACAGGACTATGGTCAGGGAAATGTGCAAAATCTATGTTGAATTTAAGTGCAACATCAGTTACGTAACGTCAGTTACCAACATGTCTTCAGTAAATTTTTCATGGCACTAAAACAAATTATCAAATTGCTCATTATTTTGCACATCTCTTCTCATGAACCTAGGTGTAATGTCAAGTGAATTACATAGGGCCTAATCCTTACAAGTCTGAGACATATAAATTTGATACACCATCACTTTCCGTCCTTTTTGCGTAACATCAGTTACCGACGCATTTTCGCTTGCTGTGCGATAAGAAATGCAGTTTGGGATAAAAACTGCTCATGTGTTTCTTCCCTATTATCAATTTATTTATCTATAGTAATTAAAAGCCGAAGCAAGTGTCATTTACAAAACTACAATATAAACAATGCCACTAGTACTCTATCTTGGTAACGTCAGTTACCGTGGAATTGCCCATTGACAGGTGTTCTAGGGCAAGATGAGCACCTAGCTCGGGGGATGAAACACTGTTAACAAAAGGAAACTAGGGCCTCCCAGTGGCGTAACAGACGGGGGGCAGGGGGGGGGGGCACTCTGCCCCCCTGAAGGATTTCAGCGGGAAAATCCACCAAACCACCGGGAAAAAATGAAAAGGAGGGAAAGGAAGAAAAAGGAAGGGAGAAAGGGAAAGGAAGAAGAAGAAAGGAAAAGAAAGAAGAAGAAAGGAAAAGAAAGAAGGAGAAAGGGAAAGAAAGAAGGAGAAAGGGGAGAAAGAAGAAGAGAGAGAGGGAAAAGAGGGAAAGGGGAAAAAAGAAGAAAGTAAAGGGAAACAAAAGAAATGAGGGAAAATTTAGTACCAAACCCCCGAGTTTCCGGGTGCTCCACTCCCTGGACCCCCGCAGTGGCTTTCCCTGTAGACCCCCATCAGGGGCCCTAAGCCAGAACCCACGCACCCCCCCCCCCCCCCCCCCCGCTAAAGGCTTCGCAACAAGCAACTCGCGGTGCAGGCCTATCTCCGCATATTCTAGACTTAGTTACCGGGAAATTTTCGGCTCTGCCCCCCCCCCCATAACAGGCAGAGAGCGTAAGAAGAGCGGGAACTGACAGCGAAAAAACGTCGAAGCTTCCTCCCTGCACCCTCCCTCCTAGGGAGCACTACCGTCCTCCTAAAATGAAATCCTATAGTTGCGCCGCAGAAGATAGACTTAATTACCGACAACTAACGATGCAAAGAAACGTCGGAGCTTCCGCGCTTCGCGCGGTAGGGGGGAAACTCCCCCTTCCCTGCACCCTCCCCTCTTGGCGTAAATTCCGGGGGGTGGGGGATCTATCACCCCCACCTGGGGGAGAGGGGGATGGTGTGTACAAATTTCCCGCCATGCAGACACACTTTTCAAAGAAGAAAATATATTTTAATTAATCAGTTAGTAAAAATTCAGAATATATATCTATCATAAACAATCATCATATTTTAGAATTTCTATTTGAAAATGGTATTGAAACCAAAATTTGGTTATTTTTGGCTCGCTCGCTTCGCTCGCTCGTCAAAATCTTAGGATTTCCATCCAAAAATGCGATTAAAATCGAGAAAAGTGGTTATTTTTGGCTCGCTCGCATCGCTCTTTCGTCATATTTTTGAATTTTTATTCGAAAATGCGATTCAAAAGCGAAAAAGTGATTATTTTCTGCTCGCTCGCTTCGCTCGCTCGCAAATATAGATATCAAAATGTGTGTGAGAGGGAAAAAATAATTGTTTAAGAAGTTTTTCATCCACCACTCCTCAAACTGGATTTACGCCGGTGGAGCACTACCGTCCTCCTAAAATGCAGTCCTTTCTACGCCACAGATTCTAGACATAGACTAGTTACCGGGAAATTTTGGGCTCTGCCCCCCTGATAACAGGTACCTGTTACGCCCCTGGGGCCTCCGGGTCTCCGTGGTTGGGTCTCATAATGGATTCAGAAAAGGGAAGTGGCTTAAAATTTCGTGAGATGCAAAAAGAAGAAGAAGAAGAAGAAAATCCCCGGGAAAGGGGTGTATATTCGACAAACCTGATATCACGGCCATTTTCTTTCATGAAAACGTGATTATCACATTTAAATCAATGTTGAACTGGCTTCTCAAAAATCACAAGAATATCATATGAACAGTATTTTTTTCCATAGGAGGGCCTATTATATATTTTTTATTAGAGATCTCATTCGCAGGTACATCAATAGATATAAATTCCATTTCATTTCGTTTATTTTCCATTTCCAACATATTAATATAAACAGAATACAAAGTATGCATCCTACAAGGTAAAACAATCATGACAATGAAGCTTAACAGTAGATTCGTAAATATAAATAGTTCCGTGTACAAGAGTCTGAAAAAAGGTTGGTAATGGAGGGGACTGCCGAAAAGCTGAGCTTGTAGATTGCAGCCCCCTATAACTTAAGAGTTGTAAAAATAGTTAAACAGTAAAAATTAAAAAAAAGAAGAAGACACAAACTAGTACAAACACCGGATATACATAACTTATAGTGAGCGAAAGGAAAATGAAGGAAAGGAGAAGAGAAACGAGAGAGAGAAAGAGAGAGAGGGGGGGGGGAGTGGAGGACTCCTGCCTAACAACCCATACAACACACACACGGACGGACCGGAAAGCGAATATCTGCATAAAGTGAATGGAAAAAAAAAAGAAAAAAAATACGCAATTGAGTATTATGTTAAGTAAAATAAATTGAATGAGGGATGATGAGTCTAAAGGGTCGGTGCATGGTACTTGCGAAGGAGGGACTTTTTAAATTTGATTTTAAAAGAATTTAAACTAATGGCATTTTTTATGCTATCGTCAAGAGTAGTCCAGAGCTTCGGGCCTGTATATGTGAATATGGATTGTGAGAGTATAGTTCTTGGTAAAGGCAGATGGAATTCATCAGATTAGCGTGTGGGGTATTTGTGTATAGTCTTATTTTTGTTGAATATTAGATCGAAAACTGGGGGTAACGTATTATTATTTAACTGGTACATAAACTGACCGAGATTATACAGATATAAATCATTTATCTTCAAGATATTATTTTCGATAAACAAAACATCGGTGTGAGACATCCATGAAGTGTTGCAGATAACACGCATAGTTTTCTTCTGTAATAGTAGTACGCTATTGAGATGATAATCATGTGTATTTTCCCAAACAATAACGCCATAATTTAGGTAAAATCAGTGTTGAATATAGCATTAGAAAGGAGGAGATTGGGTGAAGAAATTTGACCTTATTTATAATGCCTATATTTCGAGAAATTGTTCGGCAAATGCTATCAATATGAACATTCCATGACAATTTATGGTCTATCATCAGACCTAGAAATTTAATGGAAGTTACTGTTTCTAAGTTGGTATCATCTAGATTAATATTATGTGGTAGTATATCTATAGAACTGCTAAAGAGTTTATCGATAGTCTATTAGCTCTAGTCCATTGTAATATTTTATCTAATTCGTTATTAAGTATATCGACCAAAATGTCAGGATCTGGATGTGAGAGGAGCACATTAGAATCATCTGCGAATAAGACAAAGAACAGAGTATTAGATGAGTTTTTGATATCATTAATATAGATAATGAATAATAGCAGGCCCAATAAGCTACCCTGCGGAACTCCGCAATATATACCTCGTGCATAGAAGAACAATGGTCATTAATACATACATATTGCTTGAGATTTGTTAGGTAGTTTCTGAACCACTCCAAGGCCCTACGACGAATTCCGTAATTGTTCAGTTTGTGATCGATGGTATAGGCCTTGGAGAGGTGCAGAAAAACACCCACAGTATGATAAAATTTGTCAATAGCTTTTGAAATTTTCTCAACAAATTTTAAGAATGAAGGTGAGCTTCGAAAAAAATTTAATAGCCAAAGTGGGCCTCGAGGTAAAAAAAGGTTAAGAAGCACTGATTAAGAGCATTTGGGGAAATAGAAATCAAATACATATTACAACCTGAGGACGTCTAATGGAGTTTAGTTAACTTTTGCCTCCAGCAACAGAATGAATTTTATGTATAAAAATAGAAAAGATTGTTAAAAACGTATACAGTTCCTATACAGGCACTTAAGCTTGTCATCTTAAATGTATGAAATATACGTATATATATATATATCTCCCAAAAGGAATTGTGCCCTCAAAGCCCTATCTGTTACTGTCTTCAAAATTTTGTTGAAGACTCACCTTTTGCAGAAGTGTTTTTTATTAACATGGGAGTAGTTTTCATTGTATGTCTATGCAGTAGCCACTATGAACATGACGGACAAAGAAAGCGGACAAAATAAAAACCCCTCATTCTACCATTCACAATGGTTCTGGTAGTCAAAAGAACATCCCTTCACTGCTATTGTCTAAAATATGTGGAACAGGTGTCACATGCATATTCACCTGGAACTACAGGATTAAACATAATAGCTGTGAAGGGATGTTCTTTGACTACCAGAACCATTGTGAAGGGTAGAATGAGAGGTTGTTTATTTTGTCCGCTTTCTTTGTCCGTCATGTTCATAGTGAGCATATTTGGACAGCGCATGAGTATACAGATATAGTAGCTGCGCTGTACAAATTATTTTGTCTAATTATTATTATTACTGTTCTTCAGTTCTACCCTTATATGCAAGCAGGCTAATTGTCTAATTGTGATGGATAAACAAAATGATATTAGCATGATCACAAAAATTTATCATATTGATTTTCACATTATGTTCACTATGAAAGGCCTTTCCCTTCGGAAGCAGAGAGAGCAGATATTATTGATGTGACTGTGAAGTATTAAGATTAAATCGTACAATGCTAAGATCTTTTAGTACTTTCAACATACCAGACGCTTATCCCCCCAAAGAGTACATGACTTGTCTAACTGATAACGTGAACAGTATGCATTCATAATTTATCGAAATCACTAATTCCAATGTATCCGCTTCGTACGCCTGTTATGTTGTCGGTAAAAAGGGGAGGAGCCATTTTGTATACCCCAAATGGCCTCTCTTTCAATTTTGTCTTATTTTCCATAGGCCGCGGAACCTGGTAGGGTGGGGGGGGGGGGGTTCTGCAGGCTCCCCCCCCCTCCCACATTTTCGGCTAAAAAACAACAACCATTAATTGTAAAAACTTCACATCTAAATTGTAAATTGCTCATATTTTCATAGGCAAACCATAAAAACCCAAGGGCTTTAGGGTACTCCGCACCTGAACCGCCGCCAGGTGATCTACTGCCATGGGTGTCGATCCGATCCCGAGCATTCGCTCGCATTTAAAGTATCTCAACCAAAGATCTCAACCAATGCCGGTTATAGTACATGTCATGTACTATCTTTATGACAGGAAATAGGTAAGCATCTCGTCTCTCTATCTAAGTTATGCTAAATTGTTCTACTGCCATTTTATAATAATGTCTTGAACAATAGCGATGACAGGAAATAGGTAAGCATCTCGTCTCTCTATCTAAGTTATGCTATTGTTCTACTCGCATTTTATAATAATGTCTTGAACAATATCGATTATATTACTATTCTCAAGAAAGGAATTGGTTTGCAATTTGTCTTTCTATATTCTTCTAGTCATATATTCTTAGTAATATAGCCTATACCTATCATACCAAAATATGAGAAAGGAAGATGCCGACAAAAAGTATGTGACTAAAATCATGTGAATGGAGTAACAATACACTAGAACCTGTTCTCAGTATTTCCGGGGTTTTTTTTTCGCTTGCTCGCTACGCTCGCTCATAAAATCTAGACACATGATATTTTCGAGCAACAAGCACTCTTATTCCTTCAGCAACATGTCCGAATATCACAATATTTTTGCAGCTAAGTGTTAAGGTATTTTTTAATTCTTTGGGAAGATATACATCATCAAATCATCTAGTTTATTTTGGTGGCAATTCTACGTTTTGAAGAAATAAAGTTTTTTGTCGGTATAGCTCGCTCCGCTCGCTCATAGAAACAGAAAGGTTCTGGATGGCAAGCGACGAGCCAAAGAGCGTCGTGATCGAATGTACCTTTGAGGCCTATAGACCAATTTCACCTCCGGTTTATGTATTTGGCCCTCTATCGGCGACGCCATTGCTGCGGTGGGCAAGTGCGCTGACCGCGATTGGCTCTGTGTACAAAATGAATGTAGATATGAGATATGCCCTGATACTGTTCCATTTACTTTATTCTAGTTCAATAAAATAAAGCATGGATGTATCCATGCTTTATGGTAGGGTAGGGTAGGGTAGGGTAGATGAGGTAAGACAATGGTCATATCTGACGGATGAAGGTATGATGTATTTTTGTACTTTCGATGGTTTTTCAACTTAGTTTTGTCAGTAAAAGTTCGATTGCAGCATAGAAGCCGTAGTAAACGGGAGCCCTAAATCTTACCCTGTTTACAAAGTCATGTTTTCACTCATTAAATTTTACGCTAAAGTACATAATGATAATGTTTCTTGACTTCAAAGTCCTTTCTGTTGATGTTTTTACCCACTGGCGACGAATTCCTTCACATTGCTTACAGAAACCTGTGTAGGGAGTACGGCTTCTCACACAAACAGGCTTCATGAGTCAAAAGCGAGTGAATTTCGCACTCAGTTAGCTTCCAATTTTTAAACTTTCTCTAATTCTTGTGGCCTTTGAGCACCGCACAGCTGCGACCTGAACTTCCCTGATAATTTCTCATTGCAAATATTAAAATAAATCTGCATATACTGGTCAAAATAGACAAAAAATTGAACGAATGTACATAACGCGCTATTGACTTGTGTACTATAAAAGTTGGAGCGCCCACCGCAGTATGTCGAACTGTGTCGAACCAGAGTCGAACCAGAGTGTCGAACAGTCTGCTGCCCTCTTGCGTTGTGAAATTGGTCTATACAAAGAGTGTAGATTTTTCCTTTCTGGCTGCGCTCACTCATAATTATAACATTTAGATACAGGATAGTCTGGGAAGGAAAACGAATTGGGCATGCAAGCGAATTGGCCGAATAGGCCTAGTGTATTTTGATGACGAAATAATACTCTATCGTCAAAAGACTGTTTTTCCTCGCTCGCTTCGCTCGCTCGTATTATATAGAAACAGGGTGGTTTGGACAGTAAACAATTGGACAAGCAAGGAACTAAAATAGTCATATTTGGCCGCAAGGTTGCCAAATATACCATTCAAATAATCTCATAGGCCTAGAGTTCATTTTGATGACAAAATAACATCTCTGTAGGAAGAACTTGGAATTTTTGGCTCGCTCACAACATAAAAACCAGTGTGGTTCATACTCTAAAAAGAAAAAAAAATCGAGGTCCCTAACATTCCATTCAAGTAATGAGGATCTATACCTCTGCGATATTGTTTGAAAACAATTTCCTGTGTGGTTGATTGGAGGGGGGGGGGGGTAGATTAGACTTAGAATGAGACTTCGCTTAGTTGATCCTTCACGTTTGAACCCCACACCCTTTTCCCACTTAGTCGCCGAGGATATTCGGCATCAATCATTCCCCTAACCAGGAACACAAATCGACACCCATGGATGCCTACTGCACCTGGACTCCGCCTGTTTCCCATTAAATATCAAATTCATGCTCAGCTCTCTAACATTTTTATTAGTCGTGCAGAAATTGAAATAGCACTAGGCCTAGTAGAAGTCTTAATAAAAGTAATCTCCTTCATCTTGTTGTCGTCGAATCAGTAATGGCAGCAGTCATGGTAGTAGAAGTTTTCACAGAAGTTCCTTTGTATGCATGGAATTATATATGCTGAAGAAGGTTATATACATTAATGAATTTATCACATTTCACAGTGGGTCACGTTTCTGAAATATAAAGGCCACTGTAACGATGTCGAAGGAAAGACTTTTTTCGACGGTAAAAACAACGTCAGAGTCAAGCTTGATCAGGACTGGTAGGCTATCATATTTCATGCCTACGTTGCATCAGTGTTGTTTGCAAAAATATATAGTCTGTCTTGAGAGCAGAATGCGATCTCCCCGGACAAAAATTGCTGTAGATGATCAGGAAAATTGTAGTTACTTTCTTGCTTCGGCAATTTATGCTCAGAGATGAGTGTCTCGATATGTGTCACTCCCTCGTGTAACGATCGATTGTGACATAGCCTTTTTTTGTTGTTGACCCACGCTACAATGACCGTCTGGTCAAGACACACAGCAGGGTAAGCAAATACGTCACCATCTTTGCTGACGGACTTCTTCGGTCGACCCATTTCGTCGGTCATATCAAGGGTTAAGATGAAGTTGGATCTTCCTTATAAACCATCAGCTTGTCCACTTTGAGATGGAAGATTTGGATTGGGAGATGGTTGGTGCAATCGACCTCACGGAGAGCCTTTCCGCCCTCTGATAAGAACTCTTGGACTTTCATTGCCTTGGTGTAACCTATGAATATGTGATCGTAGCCATTGACTGTGACTGCACCGTCTCCTCCTTTCTCCTTGCTTAATGTCTTGAACGGCTTACGTCCATTTTCTCCAGTTTCAACTCCATGTGCATGTAGATTGATAGGTGATTTTCTTGTCAAGGATGGCGAATCGACCTTTCTGTCATGACGGCCATGTCTTGGATCGTAACGCCATGTAGATTTGTGACCTGTTGGTGACCATTAGGAGTGCAGATGGCTAAACCTCCTTTCCGGAAACCCACTGCCATCCTTCCATCTTGCATGGTTGCCATGGTTTTCATACCAGTCTTCACCAGAGGCACATCATGCCTGAGAATCCAAGGATCATCACTTTCCAGAAGGTCTAATTCGGTCAAACCCCTGACAGACTTCCTCTTAAATCGGGGCACCACTGTATCTTTCTGTATATTACTTTCCTCGGCTCCACCGATCTTACAGTTTTCAAGCATTTCCCGAAATTGTCTACAACACATTTCGTGCGCTGTTAACTCAGCATGAGATAACCGAACACCTTTCGCTTTTCTGAACCAAATCCAAAACAGTGTCAATGACATTGATCTGTGTGTCATTGTCAGTTTTTCTACCTTCCAGTAATCAGTGATTGCTTGTTCCCTCTGTTCATAAATTTATTCTCGAGTCCCTTCACGTTCCAAAATCAGCATTCTTTTCCTTGAAGTCCTCATGGACCAACGCAATCGATTCTCGGGTAGCTTCCGCAGTAGATGCTTGTCGTTCCCTGATGAATTCCCCCCAAGAGGTCATCCATTCTTTCGTTTTGTTTGCCTTTGTCACTAATTTGGTGATTTCTTCATCCTGCGTGACTTCCTGATCTCGCGCGTTGATTGTATTGTGCTCCACGTGATTATTAATAACGCAAGTAGTAGCAGACGTATATCCTGCAGTCACAACAGAAGAAATCTTTGGCGTCCGGTGTGTGCTTGATAGTATTGGTACTACTCAATGTGCGTTTGGCTTTAGACTTGCCTTCGATTCCACGACGGGTTGGAGAAGAAAAGTGTCTTTCTGTTTGACACCCCACTTCAACACCACAGCTAGTAGGTCTGGTGTCTTTCTTTGGTTCCTCTACAGCCTCCTGTTCCGTTTGACACCCCCCTCTCTTCGATAATACTGTGAACATTTTTGCACAGTTATAGGATCAATGATGGCGTTGGTTTAGCGTCATCCATGTTCCGCAATAGTCATGTGAGAAATATTTCCCATAGAGAGACGATTGTGAAGGGTAACTGATGTGTAGTCTTCCCGAGCCCTGACAAACGAAAGGGGCTATTTTTTGCTGCTTGTTCAAAGAAACCTTATGATGGAAGTAGCACCTGCGTAGAGAAGGAAAACAGAAACGCGAAGTATTGATAAATATATTCATTTTTTCAATCAAAATAAACATTCCACTAAATAGGTGGTAATATTCAACAGTCATTTTTTTTTCATTGTTATATTCAGCAACATAAATGCATAATAATATACAACAGCATCAACAATATATGAAAGAAGGCGAGATCCCTGATGCGGATGCTTGACGGGCACGACTGAACTGCTGAAAGCACAATGTATACACGTATGTTCGTTTTAGTACACAACCACAACCATAGGCGCTTCGTGAGCGGCGACATTAGCGAGCTTTAGATTGGCGGCGCGAGTCCTGTGACGCGGAATCTTCCTGGCCGGTGGCTTGCGTTCTCCTCTTTCCTCGCGTCGTGTTGCAAAAGAGGCTTTAGATTTTGGGAAGACGCTGATGATAAAGCGCACGCGGACAAAGGTGAAGCATCGTTACGTCATAAAAGGTCAAAAAAGGTTTTGCGTCGCGAAATTGGGGAGAACGGTAAACTTGACCCCAGCCCAGAACCCCCGGGGGGGGGGGGGTACTCGACCCCAAAAGTGGTAGGTATGTGCCGCGGGCGAGACAAAAAACGGGGGCTTAGGAACGGGCTTATTGTGAAAAGGAGGGTCTTCGGAACTACAAATGTTTGTGAAAACGGGGGGTCTTGGAACGGTTCGCCTGCGTGTGAGTGCGTATGTATCCCTATGGAACGGGCATACGTGCATGCAGCTAGCCTAGCCCGGCGGCACGGCCGCCGGGTGCGCTCGCGCAGAGGCGATGGTCGGACAGCGCTCTGCGGGCCGCTTTTCACCAAAATGCAGCTCATTGTAGCGGATCAATGCGGCCGGAACGGCCGTAACAAAAAACTATGCGAAGCTTTGGAACGGATTTCTTTCCTCCTTTTTTCTCGATAAGAAGAAAATGCTATGCTTTGGAACGGTTTTCTTTGTTCTTTTTCTCGATAAGATAAAAATGCTATGCTTTGGAACGGAAAATTTGAGTGTAAAAATGGGAGTCTTCTCCGCGGCCGACATACCCACCACGCATTATATACTGAGTGCCCCCCCCCCCCCCCCCGGCCCAGAACTCAGAACCGTCGTGAAAAAAAAAAAAACAGGCGACGCAGGATGGACTGGAAAGAGCTCTCTCGCGCATCGCACAACAACATTTTTGCCAAGATTCCCATGGGACTCGCGTCGCGTATCTAATGCTGCTTTCACACCAAGGTACGGTCGCTGCGACCGGTCGCTGCGACCGTACCCAGCGACCGATCGGACGTGCTTTCACACCTCCGTCAAAATTTGGTCAGGCCCAGAGCGATCAGTCGCTGTATAGCTGACCTAGCCGGAAGCGGAAGTAGAGATAGTGCGTAGGCATGTATGGGGGGTCATTGCATTTCGATCGGTCGCTGAGTACGATGTGCTTTCACATCTAGCTTGCATCGGTCGCGATCGGTCGCTGAAGTATCTCACCGACCGTACTCAGCGACCGATGAAATGCTTTCACACTATGATTTCATCGGTCGCAGCGACCGCTCGCAGCGACCGGTCGCAGCGACCGTACCTAGGTGTGAAAGCAGTATAAAGCTCTCTACTTTCTGTCATTGTCATTGTCCTTGTCATTGTCATTACCGGGGAACGCATGCGTTGCTTTTCGAAGGAGCTAATTTTCCCTCAAAAATGATTGTTTCAGAAGGCCGATTGAAAGAGATTTTTTTAAAAGTCAAATTAGTTTCGCACTCTCAAACTTTAGAACCCTGCAATTCATTTTTTCAGTTTCCCCTTGAAAGAAAAAAAATCAAATTATGGCACTCAGCCTAACTTTCACGTTTACAGAATTTTACATCATTGAAATTCATCACTCTCTCTTCAGTAAATGAGAATGAAACTCTTGACATTAATGTGCTTTCAGTAAGCATTACTTAATCTTTGAAAATTCACAACTCTCATGCAATATTGTATGATTGTGCTGAAACGTTCACTGTTTAGTCTTTTCATTCTCCTGCATTCACTGGAAGTATTATTAATATCTTTAATACTTTCTATCAAATCAATGAGTAAAATAATTGTTTACAAATTAAGGTTACTCAATGCAGACTTGCACACAACCAGCTTTCATCTATCTCGATTTTGGGCTGTGTCTGAATTGTTCTAGGATAGAACGATTTTATTAGGGCCGCGTTCTCGAAGTGAGCAGCACGAACATACGTGAATACAAACGCAGGATCAGAGGGACAGTTAAAGTAAATACAGGATAGGGCACGCGCAGGCAGCTATTTTTTTACCGTACGCCTTATAGAAAACCTTCTGAATTAATCATAAGCTGAGCTGAAAGACAGAAGTGCGCAAGCGCGGTGGACTAGCTTAGCCCACTAAAAGCGGACAAGACACGTACTCCTCAGATCTCTCACTCCCTCCCCCTCTCTCTACCCCTCTCGTCTGTCTTCCCTTTTTTATTTTTTATTTTCGCCAGCCCTGTCTCTCTATGGTATCAATCTGCGTAAGTATATTATCTCCATATACGTTTAATCCCGAGGAATAATGGCATAAATACAAAAGGAAAATCCAAGTTCGCGTTCGAGCGACACTTTTTCGCCCCAGAATCATGGTTTTGAAAGACATGGTGCGTTAATGCAATATTTCGTCAGTCGTAAATTAATTTCATGACTGAGATTGCCAAACTGAAAAACAGGAAAAGATGCGTTTTGAATCATCATTCTGCGAGAATCATCTTTACCGGAATCACTTAAATGCCATGGAGATCCCAGTTGAATGAGATGAAGAAAGATGGAAGAATGGATTGAAAAGGGTTAAAAGAGAATCAAAGAAACAACACAAGTGATCTGTAAAGATAAAGGTAAATAGAAGAAGAAAGGGAAAACATAATGGAAGAAAGAGGAAAACAAAGAAATACGTTGGAAGACAGACGACAAGATGAATGCAAATAACGAAAAATATAAGGAAAGAAAGATATCAAATAGAAAGATGAATTCAATGAAGACCAGAGTGAAAGACGGAGAGGAAAATTTATTGAAAAACAAAAACAAAATATAACATTAGAAAGAAAAAAAAGAGAAGATAGAAAAATAAATACAAAGGGAAGGATAGAAGAAAATGATAAAAAAAGGGATATAAAGGAAAACGTAAGGAAAGGAAGATGTCAGATTTAAAGATGAGAATAACAATGAAAGACGGAAAGGAAATATAAATGACAAAAAACGAAATATGGGCATGAGAAAAAAAAAAGAGTAGAAAAAAAAAGAAATAGAAAGGATAGAAGAAATGAAAGAATGGAAAATAAAGGCAAAGGAAGAGAGAAATGACAGGATAGCATGAAAGAATAACCTAAATGAAAGACAGAAAGGAAAATGAAATGAACGACGAAAACGAAGAATATATGCTTGCATAAGCATGCAGATATGCATAAGCATAACAGATATGCAGTTATGCCAGCCAGCTACTCCTATAACTAGCTAGCTATTCAGCTAGATTAATTCTTAGATTGATTGAACAGCAGCATTCTGACAAGTTGTGTATTTTGAAGACGAACCTACACTGTAAAGAAAACAGAGCTTATGTCGGTGTAGCTCGCTTGTAGAAACAAAATAGTTTTGGACGGCAAAGTGCACGAATAGCGTCATAATTTTTCGACTGATGGGTGATCGAATGAGGTAGAGGTGCCGTAGTCGAGTGGTTTAAGGCACTTGACTGGAGACGGAAGGTGCGGGGTTCGATCTCCGGCACGGCACTTATGCCCCTGAGCAAGGCATTTTATCTACATTGCTGTTTTATCGTCTATCAAATAAAGTGATTTGCTATATGCATATTGATATCAACGTGTGCATGTGTTGTTATAAAAATTGTAATACCACGGGATTATATCGTATTTTGATGACGAATTACACTTCTACCATGAAAAAGAAAGTATATTTGTTTCTCGCTCTCTGCGCTCGCTCGTATTGGGAAAACAGAAAAATTCAGCATGTGAGGTGACTGAGTATGTAATTTAGATACATGTAGCTTACAGGCCCATAGTCTATTTTGATGACGAATTATCATTTCTACCTATAAAAAGTGTATATATTGCTTCACTCTTTGCGCTCGCTTCTATGACTATTTAGATGCAGGATGGTTTCGGAAAGCAAAACAAAGTGAGGTGACCGAGAAAGTAAACACTTTTTCAAGTTCAGATTTTTCATTCAAAACTTTGATAAAAATCAATATAATATATCAAATTAAAGGAAATTTGATGGTCTTTTGATCTGGTAGGCGAACATGAAGAGAACATTTACGCATGAATGAACATATCCGTTTTTCTCTCCTAAGGCACAAAAGTAGAAATAGCAAAATTGGACAGTTTGCCATTCATGTGTAAATGCCCTTCCACTTAACAATGGAAGCAAAAGGTTAAACTGACACAATATAACGGCATAATAATGAGCCTTCGCTCTCTAAATCTCTC
>CM057157.1:32867148-32899992 GCA_029962745.1 Echinometra lucunter
AGTATATCTATAGAACTGCTAAAGAGTTTATCGATAGTCTATTAGCTCTAGTCCATTGTAATATTTTATCTAATTCGTTATTAAGTATATCGACCAAAATGTCAGGATCTGGATGTGAGAGGAGCACATTAGAATCATCTGCGAATAAGACAAAGAACAGAGTATTAGAGAGTTTTGATATCATTAATATAGATAATGAATAATAGCAGGCCCAATAAGCTACCCTGCGGAACTCCGCAATATATACCTCGTGCATAGAAGAACAATGGTCATTAATACATACATATTGCTTGAGATTTGTTAGGTAGTTTCTGAACCACTCCAAGGCCCTACGACGAATTCCGTAATTGTTCAGTTTGTGATCGATGGTATAGGCCTTGGAGAGGTGCAGAAAAACACCCACAGTATGATAAAATTTGTCAATAGCTTTTGAAATTTTCTCACAAATTTTAAGAATGAAGGTGAGCTTCGAAAAAAATTTAATAGCCAAAGTGGGCCTCGAGGTAAAAAAAGGTTAAGAAGCACTGATTAAGAGCATTTGGGGAAATAGAAATCAAATACATATTACAACCTGAGGACGTCTAATGGAGTTTAGTTAACTTTTGCCTCCAGCAACAGAATGAATTTTATGTATAAAAATAGAAAAGATTGTTAAAAACGTATACAGTTCCTATACAGGCACTTAAGCTTGTCATCTTAAATGTATGAAATATACGTATATATATATATATCTCCCAAAAGGAATTGTGCCCTCAAAGCCCTATCTATCTGTTACTGTCTTCAAAATTTTGTTGAAGACTCACCTTTTGCAGAAGTGTTTTTATTAACATGGGAGTAGTTTTCATTGTATGTCTATGCAGTAGCCACTATGAACATGACGGACAAAGAAAGCGGACAAAATAAAACCCCTCATTCTACCCTTCACAATGGTTCTGGTAGTCAAAAGAACATCCCTTCACTGCTATTTTCTAAAATATGTGGAACAGGTGTCACATGCATATTCACCTGGAACTACAGGATTAAACATAATAGCTGTGAAGGGATGTTCTTTGACTACCAGAACCATTGTGAAGGGGTTAGAATGAGAGGCTGTTTATTTTGTCCGCTTTCTTTGTCCGTCATGTCATAGTGAGCATATTTGGACAGCGCATATAGAGTATACAGATATAGTAGCTGCGCGTACAATTATTTTGTCTAATTATTATTATTACTGTTCTTCAGTTCTACCCTTATATGCAAGCAGGCTAATTGTCTAATTGTGAGGAATTAAAACAAAATGATATTAGCATGATCACAAAAATTATCATATTGATTTTCACATTATGTTCACTATGAAAGGCCTTTCCCTTCGGAAGCAGAGAGAGCAGATATTATTGATGTGACTGTGAAGTATTAAGATTAAATCGTACAATGCTAAGATCTTTTTAGTACTTTCAACATACCAGACGCTTATTCCCCCCCAAAGAGTACATGACTTGTCTAACTGATAACGTTGAACCAGTATGCATTCATAATTATCGAAATCACTATTCCAATGTATCCGCTTCGTACGACTGTATGTGTCGGTAAAAAGGGAGGAGCCATTTGTATACCCAAATGGCCTCTCTTTCAATTTTGTCTTATTTTCCATAGGCCGCGGAACCCTGGAGGGTGGGGGGGGGGGGGTTCTGCAGGCTCCCCCCCCCTCCCACATTTCGACTAAAAAACAACAACATTAATTGTAAAAACTTCACATCTAAATTGTAAATTGCTCATATTTTCATAGGCAAACCATAAAAACCCAAGGGCTTTAGGGTACTCCGCACCTGAACCGCCGCCAGGTGATCTACTGCCATGGGTGTCGATCCGATCCCGCGCATTCGCTCGCATTTAAAGGTATCTCAACCAAAGATCTCACCAATGCCGGTTATAGTACATGTCATGTACTATCTTTATGACAGGAAATAGGTAAGCATATAGCTCTCTATCTAAGTTATGCTAAATTGTTCTACTGCCATTTATAATAATGTCTTGAACAATAGCGATGACAGGAAATAGGTAAGCATCTCGCCTGCTCTATCTAAGTTATGCTATTGTTCTACTAGCATTTTATAATAATGTCTTGAACAATAGCGATGACAGGAAATAGGTAAGCATCTCGTCTCTCTATCTAAGTTATGCTATTGTTTCTACTCGCATTTTATAATAATGTCTTGAACAATATCGATTATATTACTATTCTCAAGAAAGGAATTGGTTTGCAATTTGTCTTTCTATATTCTTCTAGTCATATATTCTTAGTAATATAGCCTATACCTATCATACCAAAATATGAGAAAGGAAGATGCCGACAAAAGTATGTGACTAAAATCATGTGAATGGAGTAACAATACACTAGAACCTGTTCTCAGTATTTCCGGGGTTTTTTTTTCGCTTGCTCGCTACGCTCGCTCATAAAATCTAGACACATGATATTTTTCGAGCAACAAGCACTCTTATTCCTTCAGCAACATGTCCGAATATCACAATATTTTTGCAGCTAAGTGTTAAGGTATTTTGAATTCTTTGGGAAGATATACATCATCAAATCATCTAGTTTATTTTGGTGGCAATTCTACGTTTTGAAGAATAAAGTTTTTTGTCGTATAGCTCGCTTCGCTCGCTCATAGAAACAGAATGGTTCTGGATGGCAAGCGACGAGCCAAAGAGCGTCGTGATCGAATGTACCTTTGAGGCCTATAGACCAATTTCACCTCCGGTTTATGTATTTGGCCCTCTATCGGCGACGCCATTGCTGCGGTGGGCAAGTGCGCTGACCGCGATTGGCTCTGTGTACAAAATGAATGTAGATATGAGATATGCCCTGATACTGTTCCATTTACCTTATTCTAGTTCAATAAAATAAAGCATGGATACATGGGTAGATGAGGTAAGACAATGGTCATATCTGACGGATGAAGGTATGATGTATTTTTGTACTTTCGATGGTTTTTCAACTTAGTTTTGTCAGTAAAAGTCCGATTGCAGCATAGAAGCCGTAGTAAACGGGAGCCCTAAATCTTACCCTGTTTACAAAGTCATGTTTTCACTCATTAAATTTTACGCCAAAGTACATAATGATAATGTTTCTTGACTTCAAAGTCCTTTCTGTTGATGTTTTTACCCACTGGCGACGAATTCCTTCACATTGCTTACAGAAACCTGTGCAGGGAGTACGGCTTCTCACACAAACAGGCTTCATGAGTCAAAAGCGAGTGAATTTCGCACTCAGTTAGCTTCCAATTTTTAAACTTTCTCTAATTCTTGTGGCATTTGAGCACCGCACAGCTGCGACCTGAACTTCCCTGATAATTTCTCATTGCAAATATTAAAATAAATCTGCATATACTGGTCAAAATAGACAAAAGATTGAACGAATGTACATAACGCGCTATTGACTTGTGTACTATAAAAGTTGGAGCGCCCACCGCAGTATGTCGAACTGTGTCGAACAGTCTGCTGCCCTCTTGCGTTGTGAAATTGGTCTATACAAAGAGTGTAGATTTTTCCTTTCTGGCTGCGCTCACTCATAATTATAACATTTAGATACAGGATAGTCTGGGAAGGAAAACGAATTGGGCATGCAAGCGAATTGGCCGAATAGGCCTATAGTGTATTTTGATGACGAAATAATACTCTATCGTCAAAAGACTGTTTTTCCTCGCTCGCTTCGCTCGCTCGTATTATATAGAAACAGGGTGGTTTGGACAGTAAACAATTGGACAAGCAAGGAACTAAAATAGTCATATTTGGCCGCAAGGTTGCCAAATATACCATTCAAATAATCTCATAGGCCTAGAGTTCATTTTGATGACAAAATAACATCTCTGTAGGAAGAACTTGGAATTTTTGGCTCGCTCACAACATAAAAACCAGTGTGGTTCATACTCTAAAAAGAAAAAAAAATCGAGGTCCCTAACATTCCATTCAAGTAATGAGGATCTATACCTCTGCGATATTGTTTGAAAACAATTTCCTGTGTGGTTGATTGGAGAGGGGGGGGGTAGATTAGACTTAGAATGAGACTTCGCTTAGTTGATCCTTCACGTTTGAACCCCACACCCTTTTCCCACTTAGTCGCCGAGAATATTCGGCATCAATCATTCCCCTAACCAGGAACACAAATCGACACCCATGGATGCCTACTGCACCTGGACTCCACCTGTTTCCCATTAAATATCAAATTCATGCTCAGCTCTCTAACATTTTTATTAGTCGTGCAGAAATTGAAATAGCACTAGGCCTAGTAGAAGTCTTAATAAAAGTAATCTCCTTCATCTTGTTGTCGTCGAATCAGTAATGGCAGCAGTCATGGTAGTAGAAGTTTTCACAGAAGTTCCTTTGTATGCATGGAATTATATATGCTGAAGAAGGTTATATACATTAATGAATTTATCACATTTCACAGTGGGTCACGTTTCTGAAATATAAAGGCCACTGTAACGATGTCGAAGGAAAGACTTTTTTCGACGGTAAAAACAACGTCAGAGTCAAACTTGATCAGGACTGGTAGGCTATCATATTTCATGCCTACGTTGCATCAGTGTTGTTTGCAAAAATATATAGTCTGTCTTGAGAGCAGAATGCGATCTCCCCGGACAAAAATTGCTGTAGATGATCAGGAAAATTGTAGTTACTTTCCTGCTTCGGCAATTTATGCTCAGAGATGAGTGTCTCGATATGTGTCAACTCCCTCGTGTAACGATCGATTGTGACATAGCCTTTTTTGTTGTTGACCCACGCTACAATGACCGTCTGGTCAAGACACACAGCAGGGTAAGCAAATACGTCACCATCTTTGCTGACGGACTTCTTCGGTCGACCCATTTCGTCGGTCATATCAAGGGTTAAGATGAAGTTGGATCTTCCTTTAATAACCATCAGCTTGTCCACTTTGAGATGGAAGATTTGGATTGGGAGATGGTTGGTGCAATCGACCTCACGGAGAGCCTTTCCGCCCTCTGATAAGAACTCTTGGACTTTCATTGCCTTGGTGTAACCTATGAATATGTGATCGTAGCCATTGACTGTGACTGCACCGTCTCCTCCTTTCTCCTTGCTTAATGTCTTGAACGGCTTTACGTCCATTTTCTCCAGTTTCAACTCCATGTGCATGTAGATTGATAGGTGATTCTTCTTGTCAAGGATGGCGAATCGACTTTCTGTCATGACGGCCATGTCTTGGATCGTAACGCCATGTAGATTTGTGACCTGTTGGTGACCATTAGGAGTGCAGATGGCTAAACCTCCTTTCCGGAAACCCACTGCCATCCTTCCATCTTGCATGGTTGCCATGGTTTTCATACCAGTCTTCACCAGAGGCACATCATGCCTGAGAATCCAAGGATCATCACTTTCCAGAAGGTCTAATTCGGTCAAACCCCTGACAGACTTCCTCTTAAATCGCGGCACCACTGTATCTTTCTGTATATTACTTTCCTCGGATCCACCGATCTTACAGTTTTCAAGCATTTCCCGAAATTGTCTACAACACATTTCGTGCGCTGTTAACTCAGCATGAGATAACCGAACACCTTTCGCTTTCTGAACCAAATCCAAAACAGTGTCAATGACATTGATCTGTGTGTCATTGTCAGTTTTTCTACCTTCCAGTAATTCAGTGATTGCTTGTTCCCTCTGTTCATAAAATTTTATTCTCGAGTCCCTTTCACGTTCCAAAATCAGCATCTTTTCCTTGAAGTCCTCATGGACCAACGCAATCGATTCTCGGGTAGCTTCCGCAGTAGATGCTTGTCGTTCCCTGATGAATTCCCCCAAAGAGGTCATCCATTCTTTCGTTTTGTTTGCCTTTGTCACTAATTTGGTGATTTCTTCATCCTGCGTGACTTCCTGATCTCGCGCGTTGATTGTATTGTGCTCCACGTGATTATTAATAACGCAGTAGTAGCAGACGTATATCCTGCAGTCACAACAGAAGAAATCTTTGGCGTCCGGTGTGTGCTTGATAGTATTGGTACTACTCAATGTGCGTTTGGCTTTAGACTTGCCTTCGATTCCACGACGGGTTGGAGAAGAAAAGTGTCTTTCTGTTTGACACCCCACTTCAACACCACAGCTAGTAGGTCTGGTGTCTTTCTTTGGTTCCTCTACAGCCTCCTGTTCCGTTTGACACCCCCTCTCTTCGATAATACTGTGAACATTTTGCACAGTTATAGGATCAATGATGGCGATTGGTTTAGCGTCATCCATGTTTCCGCAATAGTCATGTGAGAAATATTTCCCATAGAGAGACGATTGTGAAGGGTAACTGATGTGTAGTCTTCCCGAGCCCTGACAAACGAAAGGGGCTATTTTTTGCTGCTTGTTCAAAGAAACCTTATGATAGAAGTAGCACCTGCGTAGAGAAGGAAAACAGAAACGCGAAGTATTGATAAATATATTCATTTTTTCAATCAAAATAAACATTCCACTAAATAGGTGGTAAGATTCAACAGTCATTTTTTTTTCATTGTTATATTCAGCAACATAAATGCATATAATATACAACAGCATCAACAATATATGAAAGAAGGCGAGATCCCTGATGCGGATGCTTGACGGGCACGACTGAACTGCTGAAAGCACAATGTATACACGTATGTTCGTTTTAGTACACAACCACAACCATAGGCGCTTCGTGAGCGGCGACATTAGCGAGATTTAGATTGGCGGCGCGAGTCCTGTGACGCGGAATCTTCCTGGCCGGTGGCTTCCGTTCTCCTCTTTCCTCGCGTCGTGTTGCAAAAGAGGCTTTAGATTTTGGGAAGACGCTGATAAAGCGCACGCGGACAAAGGTGAAGCATCGTTACGTCATAAAAAGGTCAAAAAAGGTTTTGCGTCGCGAAATTGGGGAGAACGGTAAACTGACCCCAGCCCAGAACCCCCGGGGGGGGGGGGGGTACTCGACCCCAAAAGTGGTAGGTATGTGCCGCGGGCGAGACAAAAAACGGGGGCTTAGGAACGGGCTTATTGTGAAAAGGAGGGTCTTCGGAACGACAAATGTTTGTGAAAACGGGGGTCTTTGGAACGGTTCGCCTGCGTATGAGTGCGTATGTATCCCTATGGAACGGGCATACGTGCATGCAGCTAGCCTAGCCCGGCGGCACGGCCGCCGGGTGCGCTCGCGCAGAGGCGATGGTCGGACAGCGCTCTGCGGGCCGCTTTTCACCAAAAATGCAGCTCATTGTAGCGGATCAATGCGGCCGGAACGGCGTAACAAAAAACATGCGAAGCTTTGGAACGGATTTCTTTCTCCTTTTTTCTCGATAAGAAGAAAATTCTATGCTTTGGAACGGCTTTCTTTGTTCTTTTTCTCAATAAGATAAAATTGCTATGCTTTGGAACGGAAATTTGAGTGTAAAAATGGGAGTCTTCTCCGCGGCACATACCCACCACGCATTATATACTGAGTGCCCCCCCCCCCCCCCGGGCCCAGAACTCAGAACCGTCGTGAAAAAAAAAAAACAGGCGACGCAGGATGGACTGGAAAGAGCTCTCTCGCGCATCGCACAACAACATTTTTGCCAAGATTCCCATGGGACTCGCGTCGCGTATCTAATACTGCTTTCACACCAAGGTACGGTCGCTGCGACCGGTCGCTGCGACCGTACCCAGCGACCGATCGGACGTGCTTTCACACCTCCGTCAAAATTTGGTCAGGCCCAGAGCGATCGGTCGCTGTATAGCTGACCTAGCCGGAAGCGGAAGTAGAGATAGTGCGTAGGCATGTATGGGGGGTCATTGCATTTCGATCGGTCGCTGAGTACGATGTGCTTTCACATCTAGCTTGCATCGGTCGCGATCGGTCGCTGAAGTACCTCACCGACCGTACTCAGCGACCGATCGTTTTTGACCAAAACGATCGGTCGCAGCGACCGATGAAATGCTTTCACACTATGATTTCATCGGTCGCAGCGACCGCTCGCAGCGACCGGTCGCAGCGACCGTACCTAGGTGTGAAAGCAGTATAAAGCTCTCTACTTTCTGTCATTGTCATTGTCCTTGTCATTGTCATTACCGGGGAACGCATGCATTGTTTTTCGAAGGAGCTAATTTTCCCTCAAAAATGATTGTTTCAGAAGGCCGATTGAAAGAGATTTTTTTAAAAGTCAAATTAGTTTCGCACTCTCAAACTTTAGAACCCTGCAATTCATTTTTTCAGTTTCCCCTTGAAAGAAAAAAAATCAAATTATGGCACTCAGCCTAACCTTTCACGTTTACAGAATTTTTCATCATGAAATTCATCACTCTCTCTTCAGTAAATGAGAATGAAACTCTTGACATTAATGTGCTTTCAGTAAGCATTACTTAATCTTTGAAAATTCACAACTCTCATGCATATTGTATGATTTTGCTGAAACGTTCACTGTTTAGTCTTTTTCATTCTCCTGCATTCACTGGAAGTACATTTAATATCTTTAATACTTTTCTATCAAATCAATGAGTAAAATAATTGTTTACAAATTAAGGTTACTCAATGCAGAACTGCACACAACCAGCTTTCAATCTATCTCGATTTTGGGCTGTGTCTGAATTGTTCTAGGATAGAACGATTTTATTAGGGCCGCGTTCTCGAAGTGAGCAGCACGAACATACGTGAATACAAACGCAGGATCAGAGGGACAGTTAAAGTAAATACAGGATAGGGCACGCGCAGGCAGCTATATTTTTACCGTACGCCTTATAGAAAATCCTTCTGAATTAATCATAAGCTGAGCTGAAAGACAGAAGTGCGCAAGCGCGTGGACTAGCTTAGCCCACTAAAAGCGGACAAGACACGTACTCCTCAGATCTCTCACTCCCTCCCCCTCTCTCTACCCCTCTCGTCTGTCTTTCCCTTTTTTATTTTTTATTTTCGCCAGCCCTGTCTCTCTATGGTATCAATCTGCGTAAGTATATTATCTCCATATACGTTTAAATCCCGAGAATAATGGCATAAATACAAAAAGAAAATCCAAGTTCGCGTTCGAGCGACACTTTTTCGCCCCAGAATCATGGTTTTGAAAGACATGGTTGCGTTAATGCAATATTTCGTCGGTCGTAAATTAATTTCATGACTGAGATTGCCAAACTGAAAAACAGGAAAAGATGCGTTTTGAATCATCATTCTGCGAGAATCATCTTTACCGGAATCACTTAAATGCCATGGAGATCCCAGTTGAATGATGAAGAAAGATGGAAGAATGGATTGAAAAGGGTTAAAAGAGAATCAAAGAAACAACACAAGTGATCTGTAAAGATAAAGGTAAATAGAAGAAGAAAGGGAAAACATAATGGAAGAAAGAGGAAAACAAAGAAATACGTTGGAAGACAGACGACAAGATGAATGCAAATAACGAAAAATATAAGGAAAGAAAGATATCAAATAGAAAGATGAATTCAATGAAGACCAGAGTGAAAGACGGAGAGGAAAATTTATTGAAAAACAAAAACAAAATATAACATTAGAAAGAAAAAAAAGAGAAGATAGAAAAATAAATACAAAGGGAAGGATAGAAGAAAATGATAAAAAAAAAGGGATATAAAGGAAAACGTAAGGAAAGGAAGATGTCAGATTTAAAGATGAGAATAACAGTGAAAGACGGAAAGGAAATATAAATGACAAAAAACGAAATATAGGCATGAGAAAAAAAAAGAGTAGAAAAAAAAAAAGAAATAGAAAGGATAGAAGAAATGAAAGAATGGAAAATAAAGGCAAACATAAAGAAAGGAAGAGAGAAATGACAGGATAGCATGAAAGAATAACCTAAATGAAAGACAGAAAGGAAAATGAAACGAACGACGAAAACGAAGAATATATGCTTGCATAAGCATGCAGATATGCATAAGCATAACAGATATGCAGTTATGCCAGCCAGCTACTCCTATAACTAGCTAGCTATTCAGCTAGATTAATTCTTAGATTGATTGAACAGCAGCATTCTGACAAGTTGTGTATTTTGAAGACGAACCTACACTGTAAAGAAAACAGAGCTTATGTCGGTGTAGCTCGCTTGTAGAAACAAAATAGTTTTGGACGGCAAAGTGCACGAATAGCGTCATAATTTTTCGACTGATGGGTGATCGAATGAGGTAGAGGTGCCGTAGTCGAGTGGTTTAAGGCACTTGACTGGAGACGGAAGGTGCGGGGTTCGATCTCCGGCACGGCACTTATGCCCCTGAGCAAGGCATTTTATCTACATTGCTGTTTTATCGTCTATCAAATAAAGTGATTTGCTATATGCATATTGATATCAACGTGTGCATGTGTTGTTATAAAAAAATTGTAATACCACGGGATTATATCGTATTTTGATGACGAATTACACTTCTACCATGAAAAAGAAAGTATATTTGTTTCTCGCTCTCTGCGCTCGCTCGTATTGGGAAAACAGAAAAATTCAGCATGTGAGGTGACTGAGTATGTAATTTAGATACATGTAGCTTACAGGCCCATAGTCTATTTTGATGACGAATTATCATTTCTACCTATAAAAAGTGTATATATTGCTTCACTCTTTGCGCTCGCTTCTATGACTATTTAGATGCAGGATGGTTTCGGAAAGCAAAACAGAGAGGTGACCGAGAAAGTAAACACTTTTTCAAGTTCAGATTTTTCATTCAAAACTTTGATAAAAATCAATATATCATATATCAAATTAAAGGAAATTTGATGGTCTTTTGATCTGGTAGGCGAACATGAAGAGAACATTTACGCATGAATGAACATATCCGTTTTTCTCTCCTAAGGCACAAAAGTAGAAATAGCAAAATTGGACAGTTTGCCATTCATGTGTAAATGCCCTTCCACTTAACAATGGAAGCAAAAGGTTAAACTGACACAATATAACGGCATAATAATGAGCCTTCGCTCTCTAAATCTCTCTCCAGCCCCCCCCCCCCCGAAAAAGAGGAAAAAATAAAGAACAAAAAAAAAAAAAAGAAGAAGCTTCTGTGAAGTCCAAAATTTAAATGACATCTTGGGTAGACACAAGAGTGACTTAATGCCCAAGTTTGATTTTTAATTAATTTTTCAGTTAATAAACTTAATTGCCTTTCAACCTCGTAGGTACACATAAAATGAGCTATATGCATGAGTGAACACATTCATTTAACGGTTTCTTAATTGCCAAAGTAAAAGTTTTAAAAATGCAGCCATTTTTTTTTCAAGTCAGATGACTTGAAATTCACCGTCATATTGCATTGGAAATTACAAACAAAGCATGATTAAAGTTTGCATGCTTCGTTGCCCTTGAAATGAAAATTAATCTTCATAACTAAAAATGGACCAAAGAACAGCCAAAGTGGCATAGCATGCCGGGGAGATTAAGGAATGCATTTTGGAGTACGCTATTGGAAACAACATTTTTTCCCTGGAATTGCAGTGCGCTCAATTCCAAAGGCTACACCACTGAGTAATCATACATGTGGCTACTCCTGATGTCATTTAAATTTGGACGTAACAAAAGCTTCTCTCTTTTCTTTTTATTTTCCTTTTTTTTTTGGGGGGGGGGGGTAGAGGAGTGAGGTGGAAAGAGGGGTGGGGTGGGAAAAGAGCAAAGGCTCAATTATGTAATTTCAGGCAAGTCGCTAAGTGTGTTAGTTGGATCTTTTCTTCCCATTGTTGTGGAAGGGCATTTATAATAAATGGCAAACTGCCAATTTTTGCAATATTTATTTTTGTACCTTGGAAGAGAAACATGAATGTGTTTACTCATCCGTAAAGTTTCTTCTTATGTTTACCTACCAGATCAAAAGACCATTTAATTTCCTTTAATTGCATGATGTATTGATTTTTTTTATCAAAGTCTTTCTATTTAGAATTCGAACTTGAAAAAGTGTTTACTTTCTTTTTTGTTGAGTGTATTTCTTAACATGTTATAGGACTATACTGTATTTGATAACAAAAAAAATAAAAAATAAAAAATCTATCGCCAAAAGAATGGGTTTTCTTTTCCTCGCTCGGCTTGGCTCGCTTGTAATATTTGTAGACAGGGTGGTTTCGCGGGACAGCAAACATCGTAACCAGCGAGGTGCCAAAATAAAATCATATTTGGCAGCAAGGTGACCATATCATTCAGATTAACCTAAGCGCCTATAGTGTATTTTTATGACCAAATAACATTTCTTTCATAACAAGAATGAGAATTTTTTTTTTTGCTTGCTCGCTTCGCCTCAGATATTTTATAGGCCTACAGTGTATTTTGATGACGAAATAATTCTTCTACCATGAAAAACAGTATGTATTTTCTTCTCGCTATATAGCTGCGCTCACTCGTACAATAATTACATACCGGATGGCTGGGAAAGCAAAGAATTCGGCAGGTGAGGTGACCGAATATAATTTAGATGTCACATAGGCCCATAGTGTATTTTGATGACGAATTATCACTTCTACCCATAAAAAATGTGTATTTTCCTCGCTCGTTGCACTCGTTCGTATGATATTAGATACATGATGGTTTCGGAAAGCGAAAATTCGAAAGTAAGGTGACCTAGTGCACATTTCTGAACATTTTATTAGACTATAGTGTATTTGGATGATGAAATAATTAGACTATCGTCAAAAGAATGTGTTTTTCATTGCTCGCTTCGCTCGCTTGTAATATTTGTAAAGAAGGTTTCGCGGGAAAACAAGCAACTGGACCGTGGAGCGAGGTGGCAAAATGAAGTCATACTTGGCAGCAAGGTGACCATATCATTCCGATATCTTATAGGCCTAAAGTGTACTTTGATGACAAAATAACACTTCTTATTGGCTCGCTCACTTCGCCTCAGATATATTATAGGCCTACAGAGTATTTCATGACAAATTAACGCTTATTTCTGAAATGGCTATTTGTGGCACGCTCGCTTCGCTCGCTCGCAAAATTTAAAAACAGGGTGGTTCATCTAGAAAAAAACTAGAAAGAAACGTCATCCCCCAAAAGCTTCGCGGCCCCTATATATTCCATTCAAATAATAACAATCTACATCTGCGAATTGTTCGAAAATAATTTATTGTGTTTTATGTGAGAGGGGGGGGGGGGTACTTAGATTATTCTTAGAATACAGCATAACTGTCGGCAAATTTAAGTCTTACACCCCACTGTCAGGAAAGAAATTTAATTGCTCTTATTTAGTAGCCAGACATAGTATTAAGAAAAAAAAGCAGACAGGGTAACGACTTACTAGGTTAATTATATTCAACATGTCACTTGAAGTTCACAGTATAGTAATTCAGTTCACGAAAGTTCAGGCTTTTCAATCTATAGTCATATTATGTAATAGTCCTCTGGCTAGACGGTATTGTCTGGAACATGACAAAATAGATCTTATTCAAAAATTAAAAGGTGAAGGTTAAAATCATCTCGAAAAGTGAAGTTATTATAAGTTGTCTGATATTAACACCAGCTATTTACTTCATTTCATTTTATTTTATTTATCAATTTTTGTTTGTTTATACTTCCAAAGTCAAAGTAAAAATCCTCATAGGCTGATACAACGATTTGCCAAATTAGTTTTTCGAAAACAATGTATCATATCACGAACACAGTCCAAATATGACGTTCAGAAAAATTGACATCTGGATACTGTCACGTCCTGTGGGTTCACTATCCAACCTTTTCCGACAGAATCCAAACAACTTTCCCATAACACAGCAGTCTTGGCCTACATGGCCTAGTTATTATCACAACAACTAAATGTAAACTAAAGCTCAGTCCTCATTCTGCACTCATCAAACATGAATAAAACATGCGTAACATATTGAAGGATTTAGGGGGACCTAGTGTCTTCCTATCCCCCAGCAACAACCCCCCCCCCCTCCCGAAAGTCGCATTGATTCAGGATCACCTTCCAGATTAAAAGTACCCCGCGATCGTTATTTCAATATCATTCTAGACCGTAAAGCAACCCGCTAATAAAAATGCTTTCTCTGGCTTTTCACATAATTATTTGAAAATGTATCGATCCCCTTTAGAACCCTATACCCCTAACGTTAGGCAAACGCCTGCGGTTCATGAGAAAGTTGCGACAATCGACTATAGGGAAATCCGTTGAAGAGACAATAGCGGATATTTGGGAAGTGCCAGGGTTTCCTAAGTCTATAATGCGGGGAATTTGAGGGAATGGTATACACTGGAAATTCACAGGGACCGTTATACGGTGGGGTAGGGTGTAAGAGGGGGGGGGGGGGGAAATCTAAGTTTGTTTTATTTTTTTCACAATTTGCACATCGCTCACCTTATAAGCATCCTGTAGATCATCCTAAAACAGAGCCCATTTCTTATGAAGTTATAAAAGTTCCTTATTTTCTCTTACCGTTAGAAAACATGGTCCCTCTTCCAGAGACAATGCTTTGTACACCTATTTACTATCGATCTATTTCACTGCTTTTTCTTTGGCTATTGATGTAAAGCGCTGTGAAACAACTTAATATCTCGCTTACTGTGGGCTGGCTTGTAACAAAGTCTATTCAACAATGATTTCAGAAACCTGTAGCATGCTGGAATAAAATGGGCAATTCATCCTCTTTTCTAGCAGTATGTTCTTGGGATTACAACCATACTGATTTGTTTTTATTTTTTATTTTTTTTAATTTCTAAGCTTTAGTGCTGACGCCCCCCCCCCCCCCGACACATAGAAACAATCATATAAGTTTAAAACCTAAATGGTGAAGACGTCAGTCCTCACAGTCCTTAGAACTGAGAGGATGATATAAAAACCACAATATCCATTAAATACTTTTAATTTATTTTAAGCCTAAAAATCGGGGACATTCAATTTAATATCACAACCTTATCGCATCCGGTAAATCACTGAAATATCAAAACATGTTAGTTTTTTTTTCTCATAACAGCCATTTTATATTTCAACGTCACTAGAATTCTTATAACTCAGTGTATTCATGCATGATATTTAGGAGGAAAATATACGAACAGGGATGAAGCTCCTTTAGGAATATAATCTCTTAAGATATTCAATTTTGTTTCGATTTTCACCTGAAATTTTAGTCCCTGAAAGTAAAGCCTATAAAATGGAATAGGAAGACACCATATAAACGTCATATTGTGATAACAGGAACACACTGTATGAATATTCATAAAGTCATATTGTGATAATAGGAAGACACCATATGAATATTCATAAAGTTAGATTGTGATAATAGGAAGACGACATATGAATATTCATAAAGTCAGATTGTGATAATAGGGAGAAGATAAGGAAAGTATAATACAACTTTTTTTTATCGTTTACACACAACCTTACTCGAAAATGCATTGGATAAAGACATTTGCACGAGGGTAACTACATGTATGTATCAGACCATTTTGCTCATGCCTTAAGTAAAATTTTGCCAGTTACGAAGCAATTATTCTTTATTTAGACCCTAATTGGACAATATATTTGGGGGTCGAAATTCCTTTTTGTCCCAAGTACAATAAATCATTACCTAAGAGCTGGGGAGCCTATATAATATAAATCCGTCACTGCTTTGAGCAAACGAAACCGTCTAAAACTGAAAAGAAATTCAATGCAGACATTTGCTAATTTGACACCTAGACTCGAATAAGAGAAACATAATATTTTGATTCCCCACTATAGGAACAGAATGTATTCTGGAATGATTCTATACTAATGCGGTCGTGTGCAATGTTCATGTGTTATCATATCATAGCTATAATGACCTTGGTGTTGTATGATCTGGTTATAACCACTTGAAAAGGTGCAGCGTTGAGTGCCAATCGGTGCATGAAAGAGGCATCAGTACAATCCATATTAGTTAGGTACACAGCCGGCTCCACTAGGGAGATGGTGTTCACTTCTTTTTGGAGTGGATTCCTATGTAAAATTTAATGCTGAAAACGATGCCACCGACTGATTTTTGAAAACCGGTGCCCAAAGTGCCCAAATTGGGCCTTTTTTTATGTAAAATCCACATAATTTCATGTATAGAGGCTGAAAAGGTGTGAAACATACACGAACACTGTTTCTTCTGCATTATTCTAATATTAAAATTAACTAGTTAGAACTTTTCAAATGCTCAAAGGGCCCCCTTTTCTCGAAAATGGGCCTTTTGGCCCCCTTTCCCATAAATTTTCATTATTGTGGTTAATTTGCTGTGAATATCTTTATTTTGCCATCTGAGTTGGTCACTGATGTATGATATCTGGATAAATGACTGATAACTATATGAATCAGGTGCCCGTAATGTTGAAAATGGGCCCACTTGTCAAACATGCTGAAAACTTAACAGTGTTGAGCCAGGGTTGGAGCAGCATACCTTTTCTAAGTTCCTGTTGAAGCAACAAATGTCACTGGCTGCTTTTATAAAACAATCTGTAGGTGCCTTAAGTGCCAAATTTTTAGGGCCATTTTGCATTCCTGGTAAAATTGTTGTCTTGTCACACAGAGGGGGTGAAAATAAGTGAGATACATCTGTTTTGTTTTCCTATTGTAATCTCCCGATGGCAAATCTACAAAAAAGAACCCTAGGTACATCTACAGGGACCCTTTTTATCTTACAAATTGGCATTAGGACTACCTTCTCGTATGAATTTTTACTTCTTGTATGTATTTTTCAAATTTGAAATGTATACGGACCTTGACTAAATGATGACTGATATCAATACAAACGAGGTACTCAGGTGGTTGAAAAGTGGGCCCATTTGCAAAACTTGCTCGAAATGTGATAATATCGAGCAAGTATGTGTTCAAATGATATCATGCCACTGGCTACTTTGGAGTTTATATTGATTCAATAAAACGGTTTTGTAGGATGTATTCTTTTTCTAATTTACTTCTTTCTCATATGCCTGATGCCACATCGGCAATATGGGGCACCTTTTCAAATCTGACTTTGAACACACACATATGGCCCACAGGCCTATAACGCAGCTAAGTAGGATACTATAATTTCATATGAGCCTGACTCGGTACTCCTTCATACAGGGAGTTGAAAAAGATAACAAATATACATAAATATTTTTGTTATGGTTTATCTTAATGTTAGATAATTAATCAGAACTTTAGAAATGTTCAAAGGGAAGTTGTTTTTTGTAAACAGATTTTTGGCCGACTTTTCCATTGAGTTTTATAATTAGTCAATGATTTTTGTGGAATATCTTTCTGGTGCAACGTGCTCACGGACCATGGAACAATGGTCACCGATATCAATGTGAATTAGGTGCCCCAAATAGTGGGCCCCTTTGTTAACATGTTGAAAATCTAATGAGCAAATATTGCATGGAGCAGTATATACTTCTCAGATCTACGTGAATTTGAAAAAAAAAAAAAATCATTGATGGTTTTTATCGAACTATACCTGAAAGTGCCCTAAGTGCCAAATTTGGTCCATTTTTAATCCATTGTAACATTTTTGTCAGTTTCACACAGAGAGGCTGAAAAAGAAACATATCAAAATCGTTTGCTTCATCTGTAATACCTCGGTGGGGAATTGATAACAAAGAACTAATATCCAAACGGGACACGTTTTTTTCTTCTTATGAACATATCTTTAACCCCTTTTTATTGATATTTTATATTAATAATATAAATTTCATTATCGTGGCTAAACTTTTTTTAAACCAAACTTTTCCTCTTCGTTGTCAATTTGAGTTAGTCATATGCTGCTGACAGCTAGATGACGCTTAGATGATGGCTGATATTAATATCAATTGCGTGCCCACGTGTTGGAAAGTCGGCCAACTTGCAAAAGTTGCTGGAGAAGTGATGATATTGGCAAGTATTCATGTTGCAGTGCTACTGGCTGGGTGTCACTGAATGTTTACATGAAATACTTGTAGGTGCCCAAAGTGTCCAAAATTAGCAATGTGTGAGCAGGGGATTTTTTTCTCACCCTTTCCATTTATCTCAGTACACAGTGAATTCTCCATTAAGCTATTTTCGTACTCCATCTGCACGCATAGGAATAATTTGAATCCTCCTCGTGTGCTTATACAGGCCGACAAATTTTCATTGTGATTTCTTGATAAAATTAACAAATACTGCAAAAATATTCATTATCATTTTTGTAAAGAAAGTTGTGTTTCTCCCTTTTCACTAATATGAATAGAATGTTCGGTAGCAATGCTTCTTCAATATTGCAAAAGCATTGGAAATGACCCACGTGATCCATGTCTAGCATGTCGATGCATTCATATTTAAATGTTTTATATAGGATTAGCAATACTGGCAGATAACTTGTCACAAATTTTTACTTATAATTTTCTACATGTAATCAGATTGTCTACTCTTAAGCATGGAATGGAAAATTGGTAAGGACATCCTTTTCCCACCAAAACCCTGAACTCTGACGAGTCACTATTGTTTATGAATATGCATTGCTCTGAGAATCAAAATCCCTCAAGATGGAGCACTCTCCACACCCGTCAGATGAGCTCATCTTATGATCTTTTCTATTTTCCTCCTGACATCCTTTCGGTAATTTAAAAAGTTATAAAAGAAAAAAAGGAGGCAGTGGTTTCACAATTTAATGATAAACAGTACTTTATCAGTCTGTAATAAGTCAGTATTAGAAATTCATGCCTTTCTTTACTGAAAAATTGTAGTCAATTCCATCAAGGGAAAAAAGTTTTGTAAAGAGGAAAAGTGTCAATTCCTTATTTCTGTAACGACTGATTTATTGATAAAATTGTACTTACAAATGTCTTATCATAGAGGACATAATAGTTTATCAGCTATACATAGGCCTATACAGAACAAAATTTACAGAGCTCTCCGCTTAGCTTTATGAGGTTGTTATAAGCGGGTTTTTTTAAAAGTAATCACACCTTGTATTGCAGCGTTATAAACATATTTTGCGTGTGTTCCATGGACATATTATATTTTCTATGGATCTTAAACAATTCTACGCGATGTAAAAATGAAAATGAGAATATAGAACTGGTGGAATATGATCGTAAATACACGAAACATTCAGATAAAAATAGCATGCATTCAGAACTGTGTATGCGATACTGTCTGTAAAATTGCATAATCGGTGTTTTATCTATGGGATGTCATGAATTGACTGCATTCGGCGTAGGGGATGCAGATATAAAGTAATTAGTATCCTAGTTAGCTGTATATTCATACATTATTTGGGCGATGTGCATGTTTAAAGTAAGAGTTAAAAGGGTGCCCGTATAAGCAGTATGACACAATTTCATATGAGAAGGAAGTAAACTTAAGGATTGTCAACCAACAAGAGTTTTTCAGCGAATGTATAGACTATAATAGGCCAGTATAGGGTAGCCATGCAGTTTAGCACAATAAACACAAGTACTTGCTCAATATCATCACTTTCCAGCCACTTTTGGAAATGGGCACACTTTTCAACCACGTGGGCTCCTAATTTGTAGTGATATCAGCCGTCATTTAATCAAGGTCCATATACATTTCAAGACACAGCTGACTGAAATTGTCAAAAAAGAAAGATATTCCCAGGATTTAGCTGCAGTAATGAAAATTCCTATGAGAAGGGGGCCTAATGCCAGTTTTTAAGGGGAAAAACGGCCCCTGTAGATGTCTGGGGTTCTGTTTTGTTGATTTGCCATGGGGAGATTACACGAAAAGCAAAAAAAAAAAATAATAAAACAACGAAAAACAAAAACAAAACAACCACATATGGTATAGGTTGCTTCAACAGGAACTTAGAAAAAGTATGCTGCTCCTACACTGGCTCAACACTGTTACGTTTTCAGCATGTTTGACAAGTGGGCCCATTTTTAACATTACTTAATTAATTCGGCAGAAATATGTCGGCGGGGCAGTTGTTACATTATTGTCGAAATAATTCGGCGGAGCATATGTCGGCGGAGCATGTGTCGGCGGAGCAAATGTCGTCGTTTTGGAGCATAATTCGGCGGAGCATATGTCGGCGGAGCAAATGTCGGCGGAGCAAGTGTCGTCGTTTCGGAGCAAATGTCGGCGGAGCAAATGTCGTGTCACCGATTCATATAGTTATTTATCCAGATATCATACAACATCAACTCAAGTAAATTCACAGCAAATTAACCACTATAATAAAAAAAAATATGGGAAAGAGGGCCAAAAGGCCAATTTTCAAGCATTTGAAAAGTCCCGAGTTAATTTTAACATTAGAATAATGCAGGAGAAACATTGTTTGTTTATATTTCTCAGCTTTCCAGCCTCTATACATGAAATTATGTGGATTTTACATAAAAAGGCACCGATTCTCAAAAATCAGCCGGTGGCATCGTTTGTAGCATTAAATTTCACATAGGATTCCACTTTAAAAAAAAAATGTGAAAACAATCTCCATGTTGGAGCCGGCTGTGTACCTAACTATACAGAACTATGATATACGACTTTTAAATTAATTTGAACCCTTTTCTTGAAATAATGACCCTACACACATTTTCATTTTAACACTCTAAAGTCAACAATTTTTCAAATCAAAGCCAAGACAGAATAAAACAGACCAACAAAAAATGAAACGAAATGGGTACGGAATAAAAACGTTCTGCCTATATGAAATTTTCTGTTTTTGTGGACAGCCCTCAATATGTTTTGTACACAGAATTTCACATACGTTCAAGTTCAAGTTCAACTTCAAGTTCATTTATTTCTTTCCACAACCAAAATACAATGCATATATGTACGATATCAATAAGGTTAAAAGAAAAACACAGCAGGAATAAAAACTTATGGACAATGAGCTGAAAAGATATCGAAAATATGGGAAAGAGGTGGTCTGTATAGAAGCAACGCTTGTTAAGCACAGATCACCTTTGATACAACAACAAAATATGTATGATACAATATAATTAAACGTCTGCATTGAAAAAAAAAGCAGATAAGAAGCAAGAAAAAAAAATATACATATATATACAATAATAACATAAAAAAGAACAACTAACTAGAGTAGGATAGAGGAAGGTAAGTACACATGACAAAACAGGGGCGGGGGGGGGGGGTACTAATCCAGTTGTCTGTAGTGAGTATATATGAATAAATAACAGATCTAGCATTAATACTAAAATATCGCTATGAGGATTTTTAAGTAGTTAGACACTCAAAATCAAGAGTTGAAGAGGAGTTTAGGCCTACAGAGGTTATATATATATAAGTCTAAAATTATACATTATTTACATTACATATATAAATCCAAGAAAAGAAAAAAGAAAAAAAAACTGTCTATAAATAATCCATATACTTGTAGTAGGATATAGACAGAGAAGAAAAGGAAAATAATATTAATAATGCAGCACATGTAGCATGAAACCACTATAATAAAAAAAAAATATGGGAAAGAGGGCCAAAAGGCCAATTTTCAAGCATTTGAAGAACATATATGTTTTCATTGTCCGTACCCCAAATATGTTGTGGAGAAAACAACTCTACATGATATTGAGTTTAGCGTGAGAAAATGTGCAAATCTTAGGCAAACTGAAAATATTTATAAACAGTTATCCACATAATGGTGTCTGAGCTATGGCAGTGTCAAAAAATGTCATACAGAAAATTCCATGTAGCCATAACTTTTCCCTTCAGTGTCCGCTTCCGTTCAAATATCCGCTAATCTAGTTTATTTCCGTCTTAGTTTTGATTAAAAAACTACTGGACCTGACGGTGTTGGTTTCCTTTAAGGTAAATGCAATGTCGAGTGCTGACTGGTATTACGCAGTGGCGTAGACAGGTTCTTCCACCTGGGGGGGATGATTTGCCATTCACGAGATATCGAGGAACAAATTTTTTCCTGGGGTGGGGCAAGATGCGTAAACATTTTCGAAGAAACTCGAAAAGCGAGGGAGCGAAGCGACCGAGCTTGTCGTTTGGGCGCTTTTGCATTTTTTAAAATTGAAATTGAAGGATTTGGTGCACACTTTTGGTGAATTTTGGGAAAATTTTCAGTAAAAAATGTAATATTTCAAAATATCTCGGGGGGGGGGGGGGGCCCTCCCCCTCTGCGTACAGCCATGCACCCATCCCCCCACACACATACACCTGAATGCACAGACATAAATAGAAGATATACGCACCGAGACAAACAAATATAGAATATGGACTGAAATACATTATTGCATGCTTGCATCAGGCTTTTTATTATTATTTTGTTGTTACTTTAGAAAAACTGTGACGGCGCCGAAATTGCCCTAAAGTAATACAAATAACTACACAAATCAGAATAATGATCGATGTAGTTATGATAGTAATCGTCATTTCAGTCACATTAACGATGATGATGATGGTAACTATTGTTATTATAAGCATAATAACAATAATAACAATAACAATAATAATAATAATAATAATAATAATAATAATAATTATCATGGTTATTACTATTATTATTGCAGTTCCTATCATTTCTAAAAATGTTAATTCAGTTTAATTGTAAGCAAACATCCTTCCCTAAAACCTGGGGGGGGATGATTGTACATGTCATCCCCCCCACCTCGTGAGGTGGGGGGGATGCATACCCCTCATCCCCCCCGTTGTCTACGCCCCTGGTATTACGTATATCAGATAAAACCCCATTCCTAATTGCTCACCGTTATACGATGTTTATTTATTTGAATGACTGCTATCGCGCCATTTATTTGTACCATGAAGTTTAATCCATGTCACAATAAGTTCTGAGCAAAACTATTCAGTGTTTGAAGATATTATCACCTGTAATCCATCACGGCTATACACACAAAATGCAGCTAATTTTATGGAAGTGAACCACCGCACAGAACATTATAAACTTACCGATTCAGAGAGACGTTCAGCTAAAGTCAGCAATGAATTATGTCTGTGAGTTTCTCTCTCAAATGAGTTTTATTCTGTTAAGTACTAAAGGAGTCGAACATTATTAAAGTTTTGATCCCTCCAATCGTGGGTTACAGCAAACTGAAACTAGCTGATTTTAGGCAGTCTTCCTGGTCTGTTACAGGCAGCGCAGTCGGTCTGAACATTACCAACGTTTCATTGCTCTCTATATTCTTGTAGGTTCTTTAGTGTCCATGCCCAATCAATTCAATTGCGGTTTCTCACGAACTTGGTGAAATTCGTGAACACACAATACACCTCGCAAGAATAGTTCATGCCTTCATCCGCCCACGCGTATTTTATTCGAATCTCGCCACGAATTCATATTTGTGAGCCCTTCCTTTGACAATAGAAATCCTAACTGACACATCACCGATAGGGGCCGCGGTATAGTGAGGAGCGGACTGGGACGGAAATTCCCTGTAAATTTCGTTTTCGACCGTCCCAGTACAATTAATCAATCCCCTTGACGTGGTTAAAGTGATTTGGGGCACGTTCCGCCAATCTGTGCATGTCCTTCAGTGTCAGGATTTTTTATCAATAAAAATTTGATTTGATTTGATTTGTATAGAAAGAGAAAGAATGTGAGTAGAGAGAGAGAGAGAGAGAACCTAAGAAAGAAAGAGGGTATCTGAATCGTGAAAATGAGATGATATAATCATTTCAATCCCATCAGCTGTCTCGATAGGTCTATTACCAAGTATTTCATCCCTCTATCCCATGCTTTATGCTCCATTGGCGTAAATCGGGGGGGGGGGGGAGAATACATACCCCGACTTTTTAGAGAAGGGGGGGGGGGGGAGATTTTAATCAAGCCGTGGTAGAACTGTTTGATAAATCTATCATAATGACGCGGTTATACCGTAGAAGTTTAATTTCTATTTTAGATGTTATCAAAAACCACAGAGAGGGTTAGAAGGTCCAGAGAGTATGTACGTAGGTCAGGGTTACGGGGCAGATGTCCCGTATTTTACGGTACTGTCCAACATTTGAAGTAATTTTGTCACCACGTCACGCATCCCCCATTACCTTCTCGAGGACCCTTTTTACACCATGCCTCGGCCGGCGCTTGGTGTAAAAGCTCAAAAATCAAATGCGGGGCAAAATGCGGGGCCAATTTCGGACCAGCTCTGGAGGTAGTCACGGCTGCGGCCGGGCCGCGGCCAGTTTTGGTGTAAATGCGGAGTCATCTTCCGTTTTCAATCAGTGGCGTAAAAACCGGGGGGGGGGGGGGGCAGAGTGCCCCCTTGAAGGATTTCAGCGGGAAAATCCACCAAACCACCGTGAAAAAATGAAAGGGAGGGAAAGGAAGAAAAAGGAAGGGAGAAAGGGAAAGGAAGAAGAAGAAGAGAGGAAAAGAAAGAGGAAGAAAGGAAAAGAAAGGAGAAAGGGAAAGAAAGAAAGGAGAAAGGGAAAGGAAGAAGGAGAAAGGGAAAGAAAAAAGGAGAAAGGGGGAAAGAAGAAGAAGAAGAGAGAGAGAGAGAGAGAGAGAGAGGGGGGGGGGGGGGGAGAGGGAAAGGAGGAAAAAAGAAGAAGTGGTTATACCGTAGTAGTTTAATTTCTATTTTAGATGTTATCAAAAACCACAGAGAGGGTTAGAAGGTCCAGAGAGTATGTACGTAGGTCAGGGTTACGGGGCAGATGTCCCGTATTTTACGGTACTGTCCAATATTTGAAGTAATTTTGTCACCACGTCACGCATCCCCCATTACCTTCTCGAGGACCCTTTTTACACCATGCCTCGGCCGGCGCTTGGTGTAAAAGCTCAAAAATCAAATGCGGGGCAAAATGCGGGGCCAATTTCGGACCAGCTCTGGAGGTAGTCACGGCTGCGGCCGGGCCGCGGCCAGTTTTGGTGTAAATGCGGAGTCATCTTCCGTTTTCAATCAGTGGCGTAAAAACCGGGGGGGGGGGGCAGAGTGCCCCCTTGAAGGATTTCAGCGGGAAAATCCACCAAACCACCGTGAAAAAATGAAAGGGAGGGAAAGGAAGAAAAAGGAAGGGAGAAAGGGAAAGGAAGAAGAAGAAGAGAGGAAAAGAAAGAGGAAGAAAGGAAAAGAAAGAAGGAGAAAGGGAAAGAAAGAAAGGAGAAAGGGAAAGGAAGAAGGAGAAAAATGCCTAGGGGCGCGCTTTGCACTATCGTCCTCCTAAAATGAAATACTAGCTACACCACTGATTCTGGACTTAATTACCGGGGAAATTTTTGGCTATGGGCCCCCCCCCCCCCGATAACAAGCAGAGAGCATAAGAAGAGCGAGAACTGACAGCGAAAAAACGTCGGAGCTTCCCCCTCCCTGCACCCTCCCCCCTAGGGAGCACTACCGTCCTCCTAAAATGAAATCCTAGTTGCGCCGCAGAAGATAGACTTAATTACCGGCAACTAACAATTCAAAAAACCGTCGGAGCTTCCGGGCTTCGCACGGGAGGGGGGGGGGGGGAAACTCCTCCCTGCACCCTCCCCTCTAGGGAGCCCTACATTGGCGTAAATTCCGGGGGGGGGGGATGGGGACCTATCATCCCCACTTGGGAGAGAGGGGAATGGTGTGTACAAATTTCCCCCCATGCAGACACAATTTTTAAGGAAGAAAATATATTTTAATTAATCAGTTAGTAAAAAATTCTGAACATCTATCATAAACAACCATCATATTTTAGAATTTCTATTTGAAAATGCTATTGAAAATAAAAAAAAGTAATTATATTTGGCTCGCTCGCTTCGCTCGCTCATCAAAATCTTAAGATTTCCATTCGAAAATGCGATCAAAATCGAGAACCTCGTTTCACTATTTCGTCATATTTTAGAATTTTTATTTGAAAATGCTATTCAAAACCGGAAAAGTGGTTATTTTCTGCCCGCTCGCTTCGCTTGCTCGCAAAATAGATATCAAATTGTGTGTGAGAGGGAGAAAAAAAATCGTTAAAAAAGTTTTTCATCCCCCACTCCTTTAAGTGGAATTACGCCGGTGGAGCACTACCGTCCTCCTAAAATGCAGTCCTAGCTACGCCACAGATTGTAGACATAGACTAGTTACCGGGAAATTTTGGGCTCTGCCCCTCCCCCCTGACAACAGGTACCTGTTACGCCCCTGTTTTCAATGACGTCATAATACCAATATCGTAGAATTACAAACCGGGCGCGCGGGGATAAAAAAAAGGCTTTGTCAAATTGTAGAGCGCTCCTACGACGAAACTACGACGGATCTAGATACAGGCCGCGGCCGCGGTCCCAGTGTAAACGCACGAAATTGCGGGGTCGGGCCGGGGCCGGGCTGCGGCCGCTTGGTGTAAAAGGGGTCTGAGACCCCGTTTTTTCTGTATTTACAATTTATTTGTTTATTTATTCATTAATTTATTTATTTATAATTTACGGCGAAGTTTTAATTTAAAATAGAGGGTAGGTAATGTACATTCCGAAAAAATAAACTGCTTTCCAAGTACGCTTTATATAGGGCGTATCAAAATAAAGGTAATCCAAATTCTCAAGATTCCTATTTCAGGATTACTGATTTTTACCATTTATAGGTAAGCTTAGATTAAAAGACGAACTCTTCCTCTTTCAGGTGATACCTCACTTGCATCATTTATGTTACACATGACCAAGTTCATTCTATTAAAGATACCAGGTGCGAATTCCAATTTTTGCAAGTTTTGGTAAAACGGCGTAATACTGAACTCACCTCTTTCAATGGAACCACACAAAATCAAGTGCTCTCTTATTGATTATGACCAACTTCAGTAGCGTTTATGCAATGTTACTGGATGCAAGAGTGAAACTCACATTTCCCCCTGCATTATGCTCATGATAAGCTTTTAGTAGGTCTGATAATCATTGGTTATTGTCACAGGTAAACGTTAAAAATTAACATTTATATTTATTTTCCCCAGTTACTTCGAGGAGTTGCTCGTTTCCAAAATAAAATTGTTTATTCGTGTATCCTAGTTTCAAGATAGAGCGTCTTTAAAATTATAACAGGTGTGTAGCGTGCCTATAAGGCGATCGCTAGAGCTAGAGAATAGTGTTTTTTCTCTACGTACCGCTTGCCTATGGCACCGTATGCTAATTAATAAGTAGGTGTATCAGTATTAAGCCATTCAGTGTTAGCATTTTCTGTTCTGACTGACTAAACGTAATCTTACAGTAATCTGTGAGTGCATGAATTAAGAAAGGAAATAAGGGTAAAGGTCATGAGCCACGCCCGTAGTGCTGGGTCGGGCAAGGCTGTTAGTGGTTTCGTATAGACCAATTTCACGGCCGGTTTATGTATTTGGCCCTCTATCGGCGACGCCATTGCTGCTGTGGGCAAGCGCGCTGACCGCGATTGACTCTGTGTACAAAATGAATGTAAGATATGAGATATGCCCCGATATTGTTCCATTTACTTTATTCTAGATCAATAAAATAAAGCATGGATACATGGGTAGATGAGGTAAGACAATGGTCATATCTGACGGATGAAGGTATGATGTATTTTTGTAATTTCGATGGTTTTTCAACTTAGTTTTGTCAGTAAAAGTTCGATTGCAGCATAGAAGCCGTAGTAAACGTGAGCCCTAAATCTTACCCTGTTTACAAAGTCAAGTTTTCACTCATTAAATTTTACGCCAAAGTACATAATGATAATGTTTCTTGACTTAAAAGTCCCTTCTGTTGATGTTTTTACCCACTGGCGACGTATTCCTTCACATTGCTTACGGAAACCTGTGTAGGGAGTACGGCTTCTCACACAAACAGGCTTCATGAGTCAAAAGCGAGTGAATTTTGCACTCAGTTAGCTTCCATTTTTTAAACTTTCTCTAATCCTTGTGGCATTTGAGCACCGCACAGCTGCGACCTGAACTTCCCTGATAATTTCTCATTGCAAATATTAAAATAAATCTGCATATACTGGTCAAAATAGACAAAAAATCGAACGAATGTACATAACGCGCTATTGACTCGTGTACTATAAAAGTTGGAGCGCCCACCCCAGTATGTCGAACTTTGTCGAACAGTCTGCTGCCCTCTTGCGTTGTGAAATTGGTCTATAGTGAAACGGGCATTACGTTTTCTGCCTTGGTTGAATTGAGTTGTGTCCTGTTCAGTTTTGTCAGCATGAACAAGCTGTTATTTTTCGTTTGCTAGCCAGAGTCTGCCTGTACTGAACGATGTCGAACATGGCATCCGTTGTATGTAATCGTCGTATTATTTAGTTAGGAAAACTCACATGCGGTGGTAAGCATAGATTTGAATATTTTAATCTTTTTGCTTGGCATAGAAATGTGTAGGAATTACAGTCGTATTCTTAAGGGATTGAAATAAACGTAATCATGCTGTATACCAGGAAAATGTTATGAAAGTATAAAGAAACGATATTATTCGATACTGTGGAATTAATTATTGAAGAGAAGAGAAATGCAATTAATTATGATTTGATAATAATATTGTAAGCTTTCAAATATTATAATTATCAAACTATACGACAGGGAGTAACATGATGATTGAGGTGTATATGCGTCTGATTGTGAGTGTTTGTGCTTTGAAGGGAATTGGTAAAAATAATACAGTTTCTGGAAGAGCGTTTGACATATTGTTTTTCGAACAGAGTTTTAATTACGGGATTGAACTGCTCTCCCTTGGAGTCCACCCGACAGTAGGCATTGGCGTAAATCCCGGGGGGATGGGGGGATATATCCCCCCACTTTTTGGAGAGGGGGGGGGGGGGGATGGCGTGTACAAATATCCCCCCACTTTTTAAGAAAGAAAATATATTTTAATTAATCTGTTAGTAAAATCTTTGAATATCTGTCATAAACAACCATCATATTTTAGAATTTCTATGTGAAAATGCGATTGAAAACCCAAAAAGTGGTTATTTTTGGCTCGCTCGCTCGTCATTATTTTAGAATTTCTATTCGAAAATGCGATTAAAAATGAGAAAAGTGGTTATTTTTGGCTTGCTCGCTTTGCTCGCTCATATTTTAGAATTTCTGTTAGAAAATGCGATTAAAAACTAGAAAAATTGTTATTTTTGGCTTACTCGCTTCGCTCGCTCGCAAAATAAATATTAAAATGTGTGTAAGGGGGTCTGTGGGGGTCAGTGAGGGTGTGTGCTTATACTTAAGTGTGAGATCGACAGAAAAAAAAATCGTCAAAAAAGTCAATCATCCCCCCCCCCCCACTCCTCAGAGTGGATTTACGCCGGTGACAGTAGGTCTACATAAACCGACTGATCTGAGGGTCAGACGTCAGTGGTCATGGCGAGTCGTCGCCAGTGGTCATCGTTGATAGGTCGTCGCCAGTGGTCGTCGTGAGTCGTCATCGTCGCATCGTGCAGGCATCTTCAGTTGACTACACAGCCTTAGTGACTTTTTGTTCGCAGTTTCGTCGTATTACGGTGCCCCTACCGCGAACTGATATATCCTCAGGTTTTTTTGAATATTTATTTGTTTTCCCTGCTTGCATGAGTGGAATGAGTGTGTGGATGTTTGTTTAATGAGTCCGTGCTAGTGTCAGACATTTTAAGGTTAATTATTGTTCTACCGGTTCGTAGGTAATAATATGAGTAAAATGCATTATTGCTTTTCTTACATCATAGATTGTGAAAGAACCAATTGATTTCGCTCTATGCAATATGGTATGTATATGAGTTTTGGGTATTGCTAATGAATGCAAGAAAAGGATTATGAATTGATTAAAATACTTAAACTAAAGTCAAAGTCTTAAAGCCTGTTTGTTGCGTCTTAATCCTAAGTTTTCCTTAGCTAATTTTCCACTGGTTCTTAACAGGGCCGTGACAGTTATCATTAGCGACGGGGGCGTAGCTAGAACTTTTTCAGTGGTGAGGGGGGGGGGGGGGGTGTATGGAGGCCACTGATTACCGACAAACATTGTCACCGATTGCCGACGACCAACGTCTATTACTTAAATCGTCCAAAGCTCATGGGGCACTTTCAATTGTGTGCCTCTATCACATTTTCCCTCGTCTCTCCTACACATTTTCATTCAATTTCAACCAGATTTGGTGATTTTTATATGAGCGAGCGAGGCGAGCAAAGAAATGATGCTTCTCTTCATTTTAGAAGTGATGATTCTTCATCAAAATACGAGATGGGCCTATACGATATTTAAATAATAAATTTGGTCACTTCGCCTGCAGAATTCATTTGCTTTCCCCAAACATTCTGTGTCTAAATATTATATTAGAGGGAGCGCAGCGAGCGAGAAAAAAATATAGATTCTTTGTCATGCTGTTCACGAGACGACTTGGATAAATCTGACGTATTTGCTCATTAGCATACGGACTTGCGGACTGACTGTATTTTGCCATCAAAATACATTTTGAACAATAAGATATCTAAATCATAGCCTATTCGGTCACCTCGCTTGCAAGCGAGGAAAAATATATATACTCTTTATCATGGTAAAAGTGATAATTCTTCATCAAAATATGCGATGGGCCTATTAGATATCTAGATTATTTTTGTCCCCTCGCTTGCCGAATTCATTCGCTTTCAAAACCATCCTGTATCTAAAAATGATACGAGCGAGCGAAGCGAGTGAGGAAAATATATATACTCCTTTTCATGGTTGAGGTGATTATTCTTCATCAAAGCACACGATGGGCCGAAAGGTATCTAAATTATATATTTAGTCACCTCGCTTGCCGAATTCGTTATCTTTCAAAAACTATCCTGTATCTAAATATTATACGAGCGAGCGAAGCGAGCCAGGAAAAATATACTCCTTTTCATGGTTGAGGTGATTATCCTTCATCAAAATACATGATGGGCCGAAAGGTATCTAAATTATATATCTGGTCACCTCGCTTGCTCGATCTCGTATTTGACTATTATAAGAGCGAGCGCAGCGAGCGAGGAAAAAATATACACCTTTTTCATGTTATATCGCCGAAATACACTTTGGCCAGTATTAGATATCTAAACCATATATTCGGTCACCTTGCTTGCCGAATTCATTTGCTTGCAAAAACTATCCTGTATCCAAATATTATACGAGCGAGCGAAGACAAAATATATATACTCCTTTTCATGGTTGGGGTGATTATTCATTCTTCATCAAAATACACGATGGGCCGAAAGGTATCTAAATTATATTCCCAAACGATCCCGTTTTTCAATATTATACGAGCGAGCGCAGCGAGCTAGGAAAAATATACACTCTTTTTCATGCTATTTCCTCAAAATACACTTAGGCCAGTAAGACATCTAACTTATATATTCGGTAACCTCGCTTGCCGAATTCTTTTGCTTTTCCTAAACAATCCCGTATGTGAATAATATACGAGCGAGCGCAACGAGCAAGAAAATTTATACACCTTTTTCCATAGAATGAGTGTTATTTTGTCATCAAAAAACATTTAAACATATGACATATCCAATTATGTATATTCAATTGTCTATTTGCCAAAAAAGCAAAACCATCCATCATCTATACGAGCGAGTGCAGCGAGCGAGGCAAATTATACTCTCTTCTTAATGGTAAAAATTCTTATTTCGTCATCAAAATACACTCCTATAAGATATCTTAATAAAATTCGATCACCTTTTGCCAAATATTTGGGCACCTCGCTTGCTGTTTCTACCAGGGCGAATCGAACGACCTATAAAATAATGCTATATTTTCTATAAACACTGTAGATTCCAGTCCGGACTCGATGGAGGGCTGGATAACCCGATTACTGGACGACCCCATCATCACACTATCGTCGGTATACAGAGAGCGCGCCTATTGCGTAATATCAAAACTTGCCAAGGATGATGAAGGATCAAGCAAGAATACCAGACAAAGTACAGCCGGGACAGCCCTTCCTGACCCGACATGGTCCATCATTCCCACCGGCTCAACGTCTGCACCGTACCCACGCAAGCACAACTTCGGAACCTCTCCTTTTCTCTCCGCGACTTTTCTTCTCTCTACCTTGTCATCATCGTTTTTCTTATCCATTTTCTTCCTTTTTCCATCTTTTCCTTTTCCCCTCTCATTTTTTCTTTTTTCTCTATCTTTTTCTTCCTTCTCTTTTTCTTTCCTTTTCACTTTTTCTTCTTTTCTTTTCCTTTCCTTCTTCTCCTTTTTTTCTTTCCTTTTTCTTTCCCCTTCTCAATTTTTTCTCTCCCACTTTTTTGTTTTTCCCGACGGCAGCGCAGATTTACCGACGATATCCTGAGCAGGGGGGGGGGGGGGGGGGCCTGATCAGCGATCGTTAGGAAAAATGGTTCAATTCACTGGAGAAATGACAATTTGAAGGTTGCGTCATTTCACCAGGAAGAAGGGAGTTTGCCGAGAACTCATGAGAATTTCAGAAAACATCTTCCGAAAAGTCTCCGGCAGTTTTGCTTGTTTTAAAAAAACGGAAGAATGTTAGGAAACACCTAAGCGTGGTGCCTTATCCAAAACCCAAGGTAGTCTTGGACTCTTGGTAGAAAGAGCGCTAGATGTTAAGGGAGAAGTCTGCTTTGACAAGGCATCAATCCGTTTCCCCAGGATATTAACAAAAAACGAAGGCAAATAAGCCAAAGACGTGGAGATCATAACCTTTTGAATAATTGTTCGGAAAAAAAGTCATTTAACTTGTCATATTCATTGGGAATGTAAACATATTCAGCCGTTTGTGAACTCGCTGGAAGTGTTCACTTCATTCATTTTCCCAAACTTGCAAAAAAATGGAAATTGTACCTGCCGGCTTCATTTACAATATACCCACTCTAGCGTGACAGCAGTGATGTAAGTGAGGCATCAGTGGAATGAAGAGGAGTTGTCCTTTTCAGATATGCTACATGCAAAATATAGAAATTAATAACCTTGGAACAATAATCGTCTGAACTTGGATTACCTTTTTAATACGCACTGTATAGGCGTAATTCAGAGCAGTTTCCAACCCTAACTGTTGATTAAAATGGAATATTTAGCACCTAAATAATAAATAACAGATCTTTTTGTAGTTTGTAACTTTTATCATTACGTACTGATAATTATTGATTAATTTTGTAATTACGGTTATTTTCATTTAGTGTAAGCGCTTTGGGCCTTATTTGCTTAATATGGGAAAAGCGCGGTATAAGTAACAATAATGAAAATATAATACATAC